>MU767450.1:202205-212814 GCA_026770625.1 Nicotiana glauca | reverse complement strand
CCCCCCCCCCCCCCCCCGAGTAACATAGTTAAATGCTTATTTTTTGCCACAAGTTTTATATTTAACTTTATTTTTTTCTCTAATTGAATAAAAAATGGCCAAACAAGAGACGTTTCGGTTCATTTAGAAGGTTTCTAGAAAAAGTAGGGGTAGTAACAGGGGGGTCAACCGGGGCATCATATGGATTAGTTGGGTTAACTTCAGTAACAGGACTAGTGGGTGTATCGTCATCCAGTTGCGTTTCATCTAAATCTATTTCCTGCTCATCTTCTTCATCAAAAATTGGATTACCTTAAAGAGAATTCATATATTCATAATCTAAGTGTTCACCACCTCCAACATTATGCACATATTGACTCTCAGTAAATTCTAATAAAGTATCATCACTATCAAGAATAGGAGCAGGTAGAGGGCGGGTATGGGATTTGGGTAGGGGTGTCCGGGGAATTAGAGGAGGAATAGATTGGCCACTAGATTCACCACTCTTGAATTTTTCCTTATTTTTACTAAATATTTTTTTAAGGAATAGGTCATCTTAATTATAATTATACAAAGTAAATTAAACAAACAAAACTATAATATTAAAACTAAAGAGTTGGAACGATTTTACCAAATTGACGAATAACTTATTGAAAATTAATTATCATTGAAGACTTGAAGACTTGCATACTTCAATTCACCAACTTCACAATTTTTTACACAAATTGCAACAATAAAGTAACCAATTATAGAAGAAAATTAGAGAGAGATTGATGATTTTGTAAGATAAATGAAAGAATAAGGGGGTATTTATAGTTGAAAATAGGGAAAAAGTATAATTATAAAAAGTTTGAGGTTAAAACAAAGTTGGAGAGGGGGGAGGGGTTAAATAGCTATTTTACAAAGCCCAAACGACTATTTTTGCAGGCCAACGACCATATTTTAAATGAGGCAACGGTCTTTTAAAATTTAGTCGTTGAGCCCGTTTGGGACCGATTAGGACCGGTTGAACCGACCCACTTAGCACCCGGTCCCGAGCCCAAACGGTCCGGTCCTAACGGGCTTTTTAGCTTAACCGGCCCACTTAGCAGGCCCATCCCCATGGTCCCGGGTTTAAACGGTTAGGCCCACCACCCTAATAGGTTTGCGGGCCTGGGTCGGTCCCGGGCCTAATCGGCTCACTTGCCAGCCTCTGCAGGTGATCTACCACTTGACCTTCTTATGGAGACAGCCCCAGCAGCCCTAGTAGCACCAGCATCACCAGCACCACCTGAGGCATCACACACAACAGGCGGCTAGTTTGACGAGCCAGACCTTGTTACCCAGACCGCTGAGGAGATGCTCCAGATACTCAAAAACCCAGTTGTCCCTCAGCAAGGTGATGATGAGATACAGTTAGAGGAGACTGAGGGTGCTGAGGATGCCATGCAGACTGAGACCACATAGGGAGTTCTCTTAACTCTCTACCCTTCCTTTTTCTTATTTTTGTTAAGCATTGAGGACAATGCCTATTTTTATTAGGGGGTGGTCTATTTAGGATGATTCATTATTACATTGACATTTGGCCTGTAATAACTCTAATACTCTTTTTCTTCTATCTTCATTTTCTCTTTGGTTATGTATATATTCTTCCCTTTTCCCTTAATGAATATATTCATTTCCTCCTTGGTTTGTATATTCATTTGTCTTACTTTCCATAGTTTATCTCGTAGCTTCTTTAGTTTGTTTTTCTCAATTAGTATAACTTCTTATTTACTTTAGAAACTTCTTTTTGATTTATTAGTTTCTTGTTATGTTTAAGTGAGCAATAAGCCTTTGATTTTCTTAATGTCATGGTTCTTTCCAAAGGTGGGTTTTGTATGAACCAGGTGGCTTTTCCCAACGATGGATGGCGTGACAACCTTCTTAAGGGATTGAGTCCGTTTTTTTCTTCTTTTATGTTTAGGTAAAAAATAGTAGTAATGAATAAAAGAATCTCAAGCATGCTTCACTTGGTACCAACACATTTACCTGCGAACTTATGGTTAAAAACAAGTTATTGGCAGAAAATAGCTCTAGTTGTGATCTTTTGACTCTTATGTTGACTTAAGTAGTCATCAAGTGTTCAGTCAAGCCATTTGTGATTCTCATATTATCTAGGGTTGTTGTGGGCTCTCGACTCCGTTCTCTTTAGCAATCCAGCATCGTAAGAGGTGAGATATTAGTTGCAAGTCCAAGTACCCGTGCTAATATTCTAGAACTTGCCCCAAATATTTTTCTAGGTGAAATCCTAAGTGTATCTTGGCTTGAGAAATGATTGTAGCCTCTCCTTGATCCAAATTGAAATCTTTCGTAGCCTACCAATGTGATATCTCTAGTCAACCCATTTGAGCCTAAGCCCTTTCTCATTCAATAACCACGCTACAAGCCTTTATCCGTCTTGTAATGACCCTCTCTTGGCACCTAATCTTTTCTTAGTATTCTTGAGAAATAATTGGCTAAAGAATAAGTTTGGGGGAGAGACGAGGAGTTTGAAAGTGATATAAAGGTACAAAAGAAGAGGAAAGAAATGAAGAAAAGGGAAGGCAAAGAAAAGAAATAAAGAACAAAAAGAAAAATGCCAAAAAGAAAGTGAATATAGTAAAAAGTTGAAGGGATTCAAAGAAGAACAAAGATGAAAGGCATGGAGTAAATAGAGAAGGAGAAAAATTGAATATAATGACCAAGAAAGAGTGACATTACATCTCTCTAGTTCCACCAAGGAAAAATAAAATGACTCAAATAGTCGATAAAGTATGAGACAAAAAGAGAAAATGGAGTGCTTAAGAAAAGATGAACCCATTCTATTCCAACAAGTCCTACCTTGGTCCAAAAGCCTTCATTACATCCCGAAAAAGCCCTACATGATTTCAAGTTGAGTGAGCTTACATTAGTGGTGATTTACATGAAGGGAAAGCAAATAGTACTTAGAGTCGGACTTGTGAAATTCTTTTGAAAGAGATGAGCGATCTTTTCACAATCCTTACATTGAGTGCTACATTCTAAAGTGAGATATGCTAACGGAGAGTAGAGGAGGAGGAGTTTGGGATTCACAATGACCTACATGAAAGAGCGATCTTCCTTGATGAATAAAGTCAACTCTTGATGCTCTAGTGTCACATAAGAACTATTGTACTCAAAAAGTCAAATCATTGCATTGTTGATAAGTCATACGTGTTATGGGTAATTGTTGGTCCCGAGTGATGTGTGTTTGATTCACCTTAGGCCAGCTAAAATAGCTCCTTTATTGTGGATGTAGGAATTACTTTATTTGCTTGAGGACAAGCAAAAGCTTAATTTTGGGGAGTTGATAAGTAGGGATTTTGATTACTTATTTGCGCTCTTTTACTTTCGTTTTAGCTCAAAATTGTTTAAAGGTATTCCCGAAAACTAATGAAATGTGATTTCTTGCAGAAGTGTTGGAATATGAGCTAAAGAGATGTAAACCAACTCAAGAAGGAGAAATCTTGGACATGGACCAAAACAAGGCAAAAATGGCACAAATGCGGACCGAATAATAATGAGTGCGGTCGCAGAACATAAAGATGCCTCTGATAGAGTTTCTTTGCAAAGTGCGGACTGCACAATTATTGTGCGGTTGCATAAGATGAGGTTCAAAGATATGGACTTTTAGACCATGAAGAAGTGCGGACCGCACTATTATTATGCGCCGCAGAATCAAAAGTGCGGCTGCACTCAGAAATGTACGGTCCGCAGAAGTCCTCCATGCCAAAGCCCAAGGTCAAGCAGGTGCAGGCCTCACTAGTATTGTGTATCCGCAGAAGCAAGAGTGAGGCCACACTCATAAATGTGCAGTCCACAGAAGTTTAAGAAGTGCGGCCACAACCCAAAATTGTGCGGCCACAGAAGTCTAACCTGTCAAGCCAAGTTTCAAAATGCAGATCGCACACAGAATTGTGCGGCCGCATAACATCCGCATGGGCAATTTTGTCCGATAATTTTATCTGGGGTATAAATAGTTCTTTTTGTTATTTTTAGTTTAAATTTTGTGCACCTGAAAATAGATAGCCATTTTTCTTTACTGTATTGAGTAACTTAGTAATAGTTCAACATTTTAATATTAGATTTTCTTCCCTTATCATCTATTATGAATTTTCTCTTAGCTTCTTCTTTAATTTCTTTATTTTCCATGAGTAGCTAAATTTCTAGCAAGGGTTGTGACCCAAACCTAGTGTTGGTACTTAAATGGGTGTCTGATTTAGGGCTTGTTTATGCTTGGGTTAGTGATATTTTGCCTAGTTCTTACTTGAATTTGAGAATTGATGGTTGCAAATATTGATTCATGCCTAATTGACTTAGTCTCTACTTGAGAAAGAGAGACTAAGTCTAGGAAACTTGGCTAACAAGGAATTGGGGTGAGTTCAAGAAATTGATATCCCCAATTAAAGGGTTGAATCTAGAGATAGTAAGACCCGACTTGATCATTTATCACTTGTTTTGTTCAATACCCATTTGGACTTGAGAAAACCAAATTGGGCAAAATCACTCTAACTACCGAGAGGTATATAGTGGATAATTGCATGTGATTGCTATATTACGACCCCTACCAAGAAAACTTGCCCTGGATCCCATAATCAGTCAAGTAACCATCTAGGTGGAAGTCACGACCCTAGATCTCTTATCAACTTGAAAAACAACAATACCAAAAATATTGTGTCTTAGCTTTTTAATTATAAGCATTAGCATAATTATTAGAAGTAGAAAGAAACAACCAATCATGTGGAAGTGCAATCTTCGGCACATCATACACTAGACTAGGTATATACTAACCCTATATAAAGCTCTATGTGGAATCGACCCCGAATTGCGTTGGGTATTTATAATTTTATCGACCGCCTCACAATCCTAATTAGTGGTATGAGTTTGGGCAACATCAATTTTTGGCACCGTTGCCGGGGAGCTTAAAATGGATTTAGCTATATATTTGGTTTTGTGTGTGATTTATCTTCTTTTCCTTTCGAGTTACTAATTTTTTTGTGAATCAATTGTAGGTGATACAATGGATCTCAACAACAATGATCCTCTTGGAAACGTGCCATTGGAGGATGACAGGGATGCTGACCTAGTTGATGAGGTTCCTCTTGAACCTCAAGGAAATAGACGAGGCCGCCCACCTCACGACAATGTTCCCTCTCCTCCTCGACCTACTCTAAGAGCGGCGGCACACTGGTTGTTGCCAAATAAAGGATACGCAAGTGCCTTAGTCCCGCCCCGCATTAGGGCTGGCAACTTTTAAATCACAAATATCATGCTTACACTGTTGGAACAACGGGGATTCTTCACTGGGGCTCTGAATCAAAATGCATACAAGTATTTGAAAGGGTTTATTGACACTTGCTGAGGAAGAAAACAAACCAACGTCTCTGAGGATGCTTTGCGGTTGAGGCTGCTTCCTTTCTCTCTTCGGGGGAAGGCCTTTGATTGGTTGGAGAGGTAGCCAAATCATTCTATCCATACATGGGATGAATTGGACGAGAAATTCATTCCAAGTTCTTTTCGCCCAGGCATATGGAAACTCTTAGGGATGAGATTCTAGCTTTCAAACAAGAACCTAATGAACCTTTGCATGAGATATGGCAAACGTATCATACTATAGTGAAAGAGTGTTCGAACAATGACATGACAGAGGCTATGATTCAACATATATTTTATAGGGGTTTCAATACTACCAATCAATGTGTGATCAACCAACTTGCCGGTGGAAATTTCATGACAACGCCGTATGCGGAAGCTTGTGAGATTCTTGGTGAGATGGCGGATACTTCATCTGCATGGCATAGTAGAGAAAACATTCCTCAAGGCAATCCAAATGTGATTCACTTGCATAAAGAATTGCATGATCATGGGCAAGCAATTGCCGAGTTGACCACCATAATGAATAAACTAGCCAAATCTCAACTTCAACAAGTGGAAGGTCCCAAGCAAGTAAATACAATGGAATGAGTGAGTATGATGGTAAACAAGTGAAGACAAAAGGGTCAACAAGTGCAAAAACTGGGTAGAAAATTATGAGCAAGATGATAATGGATTTGATCAATATGGACAATACAATGAGCAAGAGGAGGAAGTACAATATGTGAACAACTTCCAAGGGAAAAGAAACAACAATCAAGGCCCAAGTCAACAACAATGGCGACCATAAGGAAATAAAGGAAATTGGCATTCAAATAATCGAGGTGGTTGGAACAATCAAAATAACCAAGGGAATTTGAACAATCAAGGCAATCATGTAAATTGGAATGGTCAAAATAACCAAGGCAATTGGAGTGGCAATAATCAAAGCTATTGGGGAGGTAACAACCAAGGAGGATGGAATGACAACAACAATCGGGGGTCGGGTTTTCAAAGGCCCCCAATGTTTTAACAACCGAGCAATCCTCCTCCCTATCCTTCTCAAGGTCTGAGCTCTTCTAACAATGAGATGAGACGAATCGAGAACATGTTTAAACAAATGATAGAGAAGAATGCCGACTCCGATGCTCAACTAGCCTCTCACAATATTTTTATTCGCAATTTGGAAGTTCAATTGGACAAAATCTTGCAAGCCTTGAACACTCGTTCTAAGGGGGCACTACCAAGAGATACGGTGGTGAACCCAAATGGTGAGAATAATACGGGACATGCTATGGCCGTGACTATAAGAAGTGAAAAAGGTGGAGATACAATCACTTCAAGTGAAAGAAGAATTGCGGATAATGATGTAGTGGTTCAAGAAGAAGAAATTCCAAGCAATATGGTTCAAGATAATGAAGAAGTGAGAATTGATATTGATGAAAATGTGAAGGAGGCGCAAGAAGAAGTGAACCCGTCTAGGGAACACGTAATTGACATGCCGGAACATGTAGTGCCAAAGGCTAAGGCACCAATGCCAAGACCTCCTCCTCCATACCTTCAAAGGCTTAAAAAGCAAAATACTGAAAATCAATTCAAAAAGTTTATTGACATGATGAAGAGTTTGTCTATCAATGTACCATTGGTTGAGGCTTTAGAGAAAATGTCGGGTTATGAAAAGTTTATAAAGGACTTGGTGACTAAGAAAAGATCAATGAAGTGTGAGACTATCAAGATGACACATCAAGTGAGTGCTATTGTGCACTCAATGGCTCTGAAATTGGAAGATCCAGGCACTTTCACAATCCCATATACAATTGGAAGTGCCGACTTTGCCAAAACTTTATGTGATCTTGGGCGAGTATCAACTTTATGCCCTACTCGGTGTTCAAAACTCTGGGGATTGGGCAACCAAGACCCACATCCATGAGGTTGCAAATGGGATATCGTACAATGAAGAGGCCTTTGGGTATTATTGATGATGTGTTGGTTCGTGTTGACAAGTTCATCCTTCCGGCGGACTTTGTAATTTTTGATTGTGAAGTTGACTATGAGGTGCCGATCATTTTTGGTATACCTTTCCTTGCTAGGGGAAGGCTCTTATTGATGTGGAAGCCGGTAAGCTCACTTTTTGGGTGGGTGATGAAAATGTGGTCTTCCATGTGTTCAAATCTATGAGGCAACCGAATAGCAATGAAGTTTGTTCATTCGTAAATTTGGTGACCGATGTGATTATTGATGATGCTAGTGACACAATGAATGTTGAGGATAATTTGGAAGCCATTTTGCTCAACCTTGATGATGAGGATGAGAAAGAAGGCTATGTGGGGTGTGTGAATGTATTCAAGGAATTGGGTGAACTCAAGAAATTGATAGCACCAATTGAAGGGTTGAATCTAGAGATAGTAAGACTTGACTTGAGCATTTATCACTTGTTTTGTGCAATACCCATTTGGACTTCAGAAAGCTAAATTGGACAAAATTACTCTAACTAGCGAGAGGTATTAAGTGGTTAATTGCGTGTGATTGCTATATTACGACCCCGACCAAGCAAACTTGCCCTAGAACCTATAATTCGTTAAGTAACCACCTAGGTGGAAGTCAAAGCAACGACGCCAAAAATTGATGTCGCCTAAACTCACACCACTAATTGGGATTATGAGTCGGTCGATGCAATTATAAATACCCAACGCGAGTCGGGGTCGATTTCACAGAGAGCTTTATGTGGGATTAAGTATATACCAGTCTAGTGTATGATGTGCCCGAGATTGCATTTCTAAATAATTGGTTGTTTCTTTCTACTTCTATTGATTATGCAAATACTTGTAATTAAAAAGCTATGAGACAATGTTTTTGGTATTGTTTCTTTTCAAGTTGATAAAAGATCTAGGGTCGTGACTTCCACCTAGGTGGTTACTTAACGAATTATAGGCTCTAGGGCATGTTTGCTTGGTCGGGGTCATAATATAGCAATCAAACACAATTACCCACTCAATACCTCCCGGTAGTTAGAGTAATTTTGCCCAATTTGGCTTTCTCAAGTCCAAATGGGTATTGCACAAAATAAGTGATAAATGCTCAAGTCGGGTCTTACTATCTCTAGATTCAATCCTTTAATTGGGGCTATCAATTTCTTGAGTTTACCCCAATTCCTTGTTAGCAAGTTTTCCTAGGCTTAGTCTCTCTTTATTAAGTGAGACTAAGTCAATTAGGCATGAATCAATGGTTGCAACCATCAATTGTCAAATTCAAGCAAGAACTAGAATAAATATCACTAACTCAATCACAAATAGGCCCTAAATAAAACACACATTAAGTACCCACACTAGGGTTGGGTCACAACCCTAGCTAGAAATTTAGCTACTTATAGAAAATAAAGAAATTAAAGAAGAAGCTAAGAGAAAATTCATAATAGATGATTAAAGGAAGAAAATCTAATGTTAAATTATTACAAAGTTACTCAATAAAGTAAAGAAAAATGGCTATCTATTCTCAGGTGCACAAAACTTAACCTAAAAATGACAAAAATATCTCTTTATACCCAGCTAAATTTATCGGACAAAATTGCCCCTATGGAGGTTATGTGGCCGCAAAATTCTGTGTGTGGTCCACATTTTGAAATTTGGCTTGACATATTGGACTTCTGCGACCGCACAATTTTGGGTTGCGACCGCATTTCTTCAACTCTGTGGACCGTACATTTATGAGTCAGCTGCACTCTTGCTTCTGCAGTCGCACAATAATAGTGCGGTCCGCACCTGTTTGACCTTGGGCTTTAGCATGGGGGACTTCTGCGAACCGCACATTTTTGAGTGCAACCGCACAATAATGGTGCAGTCCTCACTTTTTCATGGTCTAAAAGTCCATCTCTCTTAACCTCATCTTCTGCGGCCGCACATTGCAAAAAAACTCTATCAGAGGCATCCTTATGTTCTACGGCCGCACTCATTGTTATGTGGTCCGCATTGTGCCCTTTTTGCCTTTTTTTGGTCCTTGTCCAAAATTTCTTCTTCTTGAGTTGATTTTCATCTCTTTAGATCATATTCCAACACTTTTGCAATAAAATCACATTTCATTTGTTTTCGGGAATACCTTTAAGCAATTTTGCGCTAAAATGAAAGTAAAAGAGCGCAAATAAGTAGTCAAAATCCCTACTTATCAGTGGCGAAGAGTCATATTGACTATCTTCTCCTTCGGAGGTGCAATAGAGGGCTGTGTAAGGATTGCAAGATTATCCCGGATGAGACCCTCATGTCTATCTGGCTTGAGACGTGATGTTTAAGTGGTTATTGACTTGACATACATTTCACTCGCGGTAATATTCGATATTCGAGGAATTTTTATTTTCTTATCTGTTAAGGATCACTTTTATGTACATATATCTGTCTTCACTATTTTACTTGCCATGGTTCATACATGTATACTTTTGTTGTACTTGATTTATTGGACCACTATAAGTGAATGTCGATCTCTCGTCAGCACTTCTTCGAGGTTAGGCTAGATACTTACTAGGTACGTATTGATTTACGTATTCGTACTATACTTCTGCACTAATTGTGAAGATATTGAGATAGGTTGGTGTTCATTTTGGCGCATAGGTGCAAATGTTGAGGAGACGTTGTGGTGAGTTACATTCCATGTTAAGACCCACAACACACGGAGTTTCCATCTTATTTTTTAGGTGAAATGGCTTCCTGGCCACTTAAACTTGTAGGGCTTTTGAAATCCGATGCACGAACTTTGGATTTTCCCATTTGAACACTCGAACTCATGATTCCCTTAACTAATAAACACATCTGACCCTTGAGCCTATGCGTGTGTATTACACATACACAGATGTGTCCATTCAGTCAGCAAATGACCAATCCAAAAGTAAGACCCCACCCAACTAATGACATGTGTAGTTTTTAAATAAAAATTGTCACATAAATTTATATTTTACAAATAAAAATAAATACAATAAGAAAGAAAAAACTTAAACCCTTCCAGCTTCCTCTTCCCGGTTCCTTCCCATCACCCCCCACACCTGCAACTCATTCGTCTAGTTCCATATCAGCACTCTCTTCCTAGGTTCTTCTATGTCCTCTCATCTCTCTCCAAATTTTTCTTATTTTTTTCTTGCTAGGTAGATTGCCGGAGAAATTTTCGATCAGTATTGTCGTAGAATTGGTTTTCTTTTAAGTTGTGACAATTAATTCGTTGTAATGGCCAATTAGCGTGAACTCCTCAGCAGCAGGAATCAATTGGCATTGCTCTTGGG
>MU767450.1:170012-199313 GCA_026770625.1 Nicotiana glauca | reverse complement strand
GCTTACGCGAACGCGTGAAGAGTAACGCGAACGCGATGAAGGAAACATGCGAAGCTTCGCGATCGCGAGGGTCTGCATGCGAACGCGAAGAAGAAAATGAGGCTAGGCCCCTCAAGGTCAAATAACCCTACGCGTTCGCGAGGTAGTAATGTGAATGCGATGAAGGACAAACTCAAGGCAACGCGAACAGGGGCAAGGCATCGCGAACGCGGAGAAGGAATTGTCTGCAATAGCTGAAGCTTATTTTCTGCAACTTTGCTAAGTCCAAAACCACCCCGAAAACACTCCCGAGCCCTCGGGGCTCCTGACCAAACACATACACTAACTCAACAACATCTTACAAACTTAACCGTGCGATCAAATCGCCAAAATAACATAAAAAATAATGGATCAAGCCTCAAAATCACTAGTTTTTCCTCAAACTTCATAAACTTTCAAATTTAGAGTTTTAAGTCCAAAACACATCAAACGACATCTGATTTCAACCAAACTTTACAGAAATATCTTAAATCACATATAAGACCTGTACCAAGCACCGGAACCAAAATACGGGCCTGATACCAACACATTCTAGTCAATTTTCCTTAATAAATTTTAGAAAAAGTTTTTTACTAAAAAAATCATTTCTCGGGCTTGGAACTTCGGAATTCGATTCCGGGCATACGCCCGAGTCCCATATTTTTCTACGGACCCTTCAGGACCGTCAAATCACGGGTCCGGGTCTGTTTATCCAAAATATTGACCAAAGTCAAACTTATTCATTTTAATACCAAATTTTAGCATTTTTTTTTACAGAATTTCACATTTAGGCTTTCCGGCTACGTGCCTGGACTGCACATGCAAATCGAGGTGACTAAAAATGAGGTTTTTAAGGCCTCGGAAGCACGGAACAAATAGGAAAATAGGCGATGACCCTTTGGGTCGTCACATTCTCCACCTCTAAAATAACTGTTCGTCCTCGAACGGACAAAAGAAAGAAGTACCTGAGTCGGGAAAAAGATGGGGATAGCGGCTCCGCATATCAGACTCGGACTCCCAGGTCGATGCCTCAGGAGGCTGACCTCTCCATTGAACACGAACTGAAGGAAAACTCTTGGATCTCAACTGACGAACCTGCCAGTCTAGAATAGCTACCGGTTCCTCCTCATAAGACAAGTCCTTGTCCAACTGGACAGTGCTGAAATCTAACACATGGGCTGGATCTCCGTGATACATCCGAAGCATGGATACATGAAAAACTGGATGCACGACTGATAAGCTAGGCGATAATGCAAGTCTATAAGCCACCTCTCCCACTCGATCAAGAATCTTAAACGGACCAATGAATCTAGGGCTAAGCTTGCCCTTCTTCCCAAATCTCATCACGCCCTTCATAGGCGACACTCGGAGCAATACCCGCTCACCAACCATGAAAGCTACATCTCGAACCTTACTATCTGCATAGCTCTTCTGCCTAGACTGAGCCGACCGAAGCCTATCCTGAATGATCTTGACCTTGTCCAAGGCCTCCTGGACCAAATCCGTACCTATCAACCGAGCCTCTCCTGGCTCGAACAATCTAATCGGAGACCGATAACGCCTACAATATAAAGCCTCATAAGGAGCCATCTAGATGCTCGACTGGTAGCTGTTGTTGTAGGAAAACTCCTCTAAAGGCAAGAACTGATCCCACGAACCTCCAAAGTCAATAACACAAGCCCGGAGCATATCCTCCAAAATCTGAATAGTCCGCTCGGACTGACCGTCCATCTGGGGATGAAATGTCATGCTCAACTCAACTCGTCTGCCCCAACTCTCATTGAACTGCTCCCCAGAAGCGCGAGGTAAACTTCGTACCCCGGTCCGAAATGATAGATGCCGACACACCATGAAGGCGAACAATCTCCCGAATATAAATCTCAGCTAATCTCTCGGATGAATAGGAGACTGCCATAGGAATGAAATACGCTAACTTGGTCAGCCTATCCACAATGACCCAAACTGCATCGAACTTCTTCCGAGTCAACGGAAGTCCGGTAACGAAGTCCATAGTGATCCTGTCCCACTTCCACTCGGGAAGCTCAATCCTCTGAAATAAACTACCAGGCCTCTGATGCTCATACTTAACCTGCTAACAATTCAAACACCGAGCCACATATGCAACGATATCCTTCTTTATTCTATGCCACCAATAATGCTGCCATAAATCCTGATACATCTCCGCGGCGCCCAGATGAATAAAGTATCGGGAACTATGGGCCTCCTCCAATATCAACTCTCGAAGTACATCCACATTAGGCACACATACTTGGCTCTACAATCTCAAAACTCCATCATCATCTAAGGTAACCTGCTGGGCACCTCCATACTGCACCCTGTCTCTAAGGACACACAAATGGGGATCATCAAACTGCCGATCACGGATACGCTCCAATAATGAAGAACGAGCGACCGTGCAAGCCAATATACGATTGGGCTCAGAAATATCCAGTCTCACGAACTGATTGGCTAAGGCCTGAACATCCAAAGCAAACGACCTCTGACTAACTGGAATATAAGCAAGACTGCCCATACTGGCTGACTTCCTACTCAAAGCATTGGCCACCACATTGGCCTTCTCCGGATGATATTAAATGGTGACATCATAATCCTTTAACAACTCCAACCACCTCCTCTGCCTCAAATTCAACTCCTTTTGCTTGAACAAGTACTGAAGACTTTTGTGGTCAGTGAATACCTCACATGCCACGCCGTACAAATAGTGCCTCCAAATCTTCAAAATGTGAACAATAACTGCCAACTCTAAATCATGCACCAGATAGTTCTTTTCATGAATCTTCAACTGCCTCGAAGCATAGGCAATAACCTTTCCATCCTGTATCAACGCTGTACTAAGCCCAATACGGGAAGCATCACAATAGACTGTATAAGGCCCAGATCCTGTGGGCAAGACCAACACCGGTGTCGTAGTCAGAGCTGTCTTGAGCTTCTAAAAGCTCGCCTTGCACTCATCCGACCATCTGAATTGGGCACCCTTCTGGGTCAACCTGGTCATCGGGGCTGCAATAGACGAAAACCCCTCCACAAACCGATGGTAGTAGCCTGCCAATCCCAAGAAACTCCGAATCTCTATAGCTGATGCTGGTCTAGGCCAGTTCTTGACTGCCTCAATCTTCTTCAGGTCCACCTGAATACCCTCTACTGATACAACGTGACCAAGAAATGTGACTGAACTCAGCCAGAACTCACACTTGGAGAACTTGGCATATAACTGACTATCCCTCAGAGTCTGAAGAACCACTCTAAGGTGCTGCTCGTGCTCCTCCTGGTTGCGGGAGTATACCAAAATATCATCAATAAAGACTATCACGAACATGTCCAAATATGGCCTGAACACTCGGTTCATCAACTCCATAAATGCTGCTGGGGCATTGTTGAACCCAAATAACATGACCAAGAACTCATAATGCCCATACCAAGTACGGAAAGCTGTCTTAGGGACATTGGATGCCCTAATCCTCAATTGATGGTAGCCAAATCGCAAGTCAATCTTGGAGAATACCCTGGCACCCTGAAGCTGGTCGAACAAATCATCAATCCTCGGCAGTGGATACTTATTCTTAATCATTACTTTGTTAAATTGCCGGTAATCAATGCACATTCTCATTGACCCATCCTTTTTCTTAACAAATAACACCAGCACACCGCAAGGTGAGATACTGGGTCTGATGAAACCCTTTTCAAGAAAATCCTGCAACTGTTCCTTTACCTCTTTCAAATCTAGCGGGGCCATACGATATGGTGGGATAGAAATGGGCTGGGTACCCGGAACCAGATCAATACAGAAATCAATATCCCTGTCGGGTGGCATACCCGGCAGGTCTGAAGGAAAAACATCAGGGAACTCACGAACAATAGGCACATAATCAATAGAGAGAACCTCAGCACTGGAATCCCGAACATAAGCTAAATAAGCCAAACACCCCTTCTCGACCATATGCCGAGCCTTCACATACGATATGACACTGTTGGTAGAATAACCTGGAGTCCCTCTCCACTCTAAACGAGGCATACCCGATAATGTTAAGGTCACAGTCTTGGCATGGCAGTCCAAGATAGCATGATAGGGTGATAGCCAATCCATACCCAATATGATATCGAAGTCAACCATATCTAAAAGCAACAAGTCTACACGGGTCTCAAGATCCCCAATCACTACAACACACGAACGATGGACTCGATCGACCACGATAGAGTCACCACCGGTGTTGACACATATACAGGAATACCCAACGCATCACTAGGCATCACCAAGCATGGTGCGAAATAAGATGAAACATATGAATACGTAGACCCTGGATCAAATAGTACCGAAGCATCTCGATCACAAACCAGAACCGTACCTGTGATGACTGCATCTGAAGCCTCAGCCTCGGGCCTGGCCTGAAGAGCATAACAATAGGGCTGGGCCCCACCACCCTAAATTGTATCCCTAGGTCGATCTGCTGCTAGATGACCTCCGCCCCTGGCAGTCTGAGCTCACCTCTATGACCTCTACCTCCACCTCTAGTACCTCTACCCCCGCCTCTAGCTCGCTGTGGAGCATCTGGTGCCTGAATTATAGGACGGGGACCCTGCTGTTGTGACTGAGTACCCCTCAATCTCGGGCAAGCCCTCCTGATGTGACCATACTCACCACACTCATAACATCCCTGTGAACGCTGTGGCTGAGGAAACTGTGGCTGGCCCTGGCGACCTGAATGACCTCAACAGAAACTCTGAAGTGGCGATGCGCTGATAGGAGCTGGCAGTGCACTGAATGACTGCTGATCAGAATAGTGTGCCTAAGAACCATAGCCACCTGATGTACCGTGTGAAACCTAGAGAGCTGACTTAAAGGGCCTAGGAGGATGGCCTCTACCATACAAATCTCTACCTCCAGACGAAGTACCACTGAATCTGCCGAAATGACGGGCTCTCTTATCTCCCTCGTGACCACCTCCCTATGATAGGACCATCTCAACTCGGTAGGCCACATTGGCCGCCTCCTGAAAGCTGATCTCTCTACCAGTCTCCCTAGCCATCTGGAGGCGAATCGCCTGAATCAAACTATAAATAAATCTCCTCACCCTCTCTCTCTCGGTGGGAAGTATGACAAGAGCATGGCGAGCTAGATCGATAAACTTGGTCTCATACTGAGTGACCATCATAGAACCCTGCTGGAGGCGCTCAAACTGTCTCCGATAAGCATCCCTCGAAGTAACGGGGAGAAACTTCTCCAGAAACAACTCTGAAAACTGATCCCAAGTCAAAGATGGTGACCCTGCTGGTCTAGATAAACAGAAATGCCTCTACCAAGTTTTGGTGGATCCAGATAGGCAAAATGCAGCAAAATCAACTCCATTGGACTCAACAATGCCCATGTTCTGAAAAACCTCGTGGCAACTATATAAGAAATCCTGGGGATCCTCAGAAGAAGCACCGCTGAATGTAGTAGTGAAGAGTTTGGTGAACCTGTCCAGCCTCCACAAAGCATCTGCGGACATAGCCGCCCCATCACGGGCCTATGCAACTACTCCCGGCTGAACTGTCATAGCTGGCTGAACCACTGGAATCTGACCCTGGGGAGCTACCTGCTCCGGAGTACGTGTAGCAGGAGTCTGGGCTCCTCCTTCGGCCTGAGAAGTGGTTGGTGCTACAGGAAGCAATCCTGCTCAGGTGACACTCTCCATGAGGCCCACCAACTAGACCAAAGCGTCCTGAAGAACTGGGGTAGCAATAAACCCCTCTGGGACCTGAGCTGGGCCCACCGGAACTACTACGATTGGGGCCGGAACCTCCTCGTCAAAGTCAACCTGAGGCTCCACCACTGGTGCTGCTGCTCGGGACTGAGCTCTGCCCCTACCTCGACCTCTAGAACGGCCTCGTCCTCTGCCCCTAGCGGGAGCTGCCTAGGGCTCGGACTGCTGATCAGTAGATGAGGAAGCGCGTGTCCTCGCCATCTACGAAAGAACAGAATAGAAATTCAATCAGCATTGAGAAATCAAATTGCACGACAAAAAAGAACAAATGTGAAGCTTTTCCTAACTCTGTAGACTATAGGGGATAAATACAGACGTCTCCGTACCAATCCCTCAGACTCTACTAAGTTTGTCCATGAGTTGTGAGACCTGTGTAACCTAGTGCTCTAATACCAACTTGTCACGATCCGAATTTTCCACCCTCGGGAATAGTGATGGCGCCTACTCGTAGAAGATAGGCAAGGCAAATTTAATTACCTTTTGTTTACAACATAATCCCTTTTAACAATTTATGGCAAAAATATAAAAACAACAAAATTAAATAGTAGCGGAAGTCTTAATTATAGAAACTGAATCAAAATGCGAAAATAGTCAATATAAGCCTCTACCCAAGACTGGTGTCACAATACTCACGAACTGCTAAGAAATACTAAATACAAATGTCTGAAAGAAAACATAAGTTGTTTTTCTCGAATACAAGGAGGCAACAGACTAAAAGAGAGAATAAGGGAGACGCCGGGCCTACGGACGCCTGCAAGGCTACCTCGGGTCTCGCTGGACTGAAGGCCTGCTCGCATACTAATACTGCAGCTGCTGCTCGAAACCTGGACCTGTGCAAATAGCACAGAGTGTAGCATCAGCACAACCGACCCCATGCGCTGGCACGTGTCTAGCCTAACCCTGGCGAAGTAGTGACGAGGCTAGACTGGACTACCATATAAACCTGTACAATTATATATATATATACAGTGGAATCGAAAATACAAGACAAGTAAACAATATGGGAGGGGGAGCTTGTTGTGGGGAGATAACAATATTAATAGTAAATCCAGAATAACAATCTAAGGGCAGCTTGGAATTTACAGCAGACAAGAAACTAATACCCAAAATAAACACACTTGTATCAATAATTATTGCGGCACGCAACCCGATCCCAATATATAACAACACTGTTGCAGCGTGCAACCCGATCCACAAATATCATTGTTGCAGCGTGCAACCCGATCCATATCATTTAACATTGTTACGACGTGCAACCCGATGCACAAATATCATTCAATGCACGACATCACCCTTCGTGCTTTAACACTCTTCCTCACCCAATCAACAATCACAACAAGGACAAGGGAAATAATAACAAGAATGGAAGTCCCGGCAAGGGTACACAAATAAACAAATAAAAACCCGGTAAGGGTACAACATCAATAACCAACAACGTCCAGGCAAGGGAATAAGTTATTAACTCTTCTCTTTCTTTCATTTTCATCTCATAGTTCACATTATCACTTGAGCCAAAGCTCCAAGGAGTTACTTATCTCATATACCTTCACAATTTGTATTTCAAGCCGAGCCAATGCTCCATGAAGTTCCAAGATCACAATTTCTTTCACAAGGTCTTTACAACATATAGAAGTCATCAATTAAGCATAGAAGGCATAACAAGAACCAAACTATACGCAAATAAGGACTCACGGTCATGCTAGATACCAATGTATAGATAGTCGTCACCATGCATATACATCATACTCAACAATTAGCAAGTTACAAAAAAGACTCAACTCTTATTCTCTCAAGCTAGGGTTAAACCAAACACTTACCTCAATTTCCACGGCCAAATCAGTCCACAACAACCGCTTTTCCTCTCGAATTCGGCTCCAACTCAATCGAATCTATACAATAATGACTTCATAATATAAATATATGCTAAACAAATCAAACTCAATGTCTAATTATAGATTTCCAAGCTTTCTTTCCAAAAATTCCAAAATCGCCCTCCGGGCTCGCTTGGTCAAAACATGAGGTTCGGACCAAAATCAAATCCCCCATTCACCTATGAGCCCGAATATATAATTTGTTCTCAAATTTGACCTCAAAACAAGGTTTAAATCAAGAAAAAGTAAAAAGCTCTAGTTCTACCCATTTCCCCCAATTTCTACCATAAATTACATGATTTAAGCTTAGGAATTCAATAAAAATGATGGAAAATGAAGAAAACAAGTTTTTATTTACTAACCCAAGAGGTCTTGATGAAAGGAAGCTTCAATGGATGCTTAAGGACCTTGGAGAAGAAGAAATTCGGATGTTTTATGAAAAATTCCCGTCACTGTTCTGTTTTGGACATTTTAAATAACTGGGCAAACTTGCCCTTCGCGTTCATGGAAAAAGGATCGCGTTCGCGAAGGGTAAAATTATCAGACCATCGCGTTCGCGATGGGAAGAGTGCGAACGCGAAGAGGAAAAACTGGGGGGGGGGGGAGGTGGTCCAGGACTTGGCTTACGCGAACGCAATGAAGGAAACATGCAACGCTTCGCGATCGCGAGGGTCTGCATGCGAACGCAAAGAAGAAAATGAGCTAGGCCCTTCAGGGTCAAATAACCCTACGCATTCGCGAGGTATGCGAATGCGATGAAGGACAAACTCAAGCCATCGCGAACGCGAAGAAGGAATTGTCTGTAACAGCTGAAGCTTATTTTCTGCAACTTTGCTAAGTCCAAAACCACCCCGAAAACACTCCCGAGCCCTCGGGGCTCCTAACCAAACACATACACTAACTCAACAACATCTTATGAACTTAACCGTGTGATCAAATCGCCAAAATAACATAAAAAATAATGGATCAAGCCTCAAAATCACTAGTTTTTCCTCAAACTTCATAAACTTTCAAATTTAGAGTTTTAAGTCCGAAATACGTCAAACGACGTCCGATTTCAACCAAACTTTACAAAAATATCTTAAATCACATATAAAACCTGTACCGGGCACCGAAACAAAAATACGGGCCCGATACCAATATGTTCTAGTCAATTTTTATTTCAATTTTCCTTAATAAATTTCAGAAAAATAATTTTACTAAAAAATTCAATTCTCGGGCTTGGAACCTCGGAATTCGATTTCGGGTATACGCCCGAGTCCCATATTTTTCTACGGACCCTTGGGGACCGTCAAATCACGGGTCCGGGTCCGTTTACCCAAAATATTGACCAAAGTCAAACTTATTCATTTTAATACCAAATTTTAGCATTTTTCATATAATTTCACATTTAGGCTTTCCGGCTACGCGCCCGGACTGCGCACGCAAATCGAGGTAACTAAAAATAAGGTTTTCAAGGCCTCGAAAGCACGGAACAAATAGGAAAACAGGTGATAACCCTTTGAGTCACACATAGTCAATGGTCAAAGATGTTTATTATTAGACATTTCTCAAGTTCGAGTGTTCAAATGAGAAAATTCAAAGTTCGTGTATCGGCTTTCAAAAGTCCTACAAGTTTAAGTGGCTAGGAAGCCATTTCGCATATTTTTTTTAACTTTATCTTGTCTATTTTATATTCTAGATAGACGTTGTAGTAATATTACACTTTCTAGTAGTTGTTCATGTACTTGTGACACTGAATTTTGGGTAGTGGATCCTCACAGTTTTACCTAGTGTTATTATCATTTCGCTTTTATAATTTATTTATACTCAATAATTTGGTAAAGAAAAATATATGTTTCTATGAGTTCTAGTTTAAATTCTATTTATTTTATGAAATTCCTGGATTTAAAAGTTAAAATATTAATTATGTTTTGAGGTTCACGCATTGGCTTGCTAGACGGTGCCATCACGACCTATTATGAGATATGAGTCGTGACATCAAGTTTTTGATAAATGTCCTCGAAGTGTTTGGCAGATTTCTCAAGAGGTTGTAATCCGTGAACGTGACGTAGAGAAAGCTGGTTGAATTCTAAGTGACGATCTTGAGCTAGAGAACGAATTGTATGGGAAGGTTAAACCATTCCTCAGTAGCTATGGTGATGGTGAAGTGCTAGCATATGAGATGATGAAAGTTCTACAAATATAGAAAGGTCACCACAGACTTGGTCGGCTTTAATGATTTGAAGAAGATTTACCAACGCTTCACTTCCGCTGTCACTGAAGGAATCAACCACATTCCACATCATCTGATTCCTGCTCCAGATATCTCCTTTACCGAATCTAAGGAGTCTAAATTCACACAAGATTCATACTGATAGGGTGAATGATATAGGAAACAAGGACACATGCATGGCATTAGTAGAGGACAATCAATTCGCAGTTACGTTATAAAGGGTTTGCTGGAGAAGTATCAACTGAGCTGGCTCTCTGTATTCAAGAAGGAGGAGGAGGACATAGATTCTGTGTTTATAAATATGGTAAACCGATTAATCGAACCGATAGGATGTCGATTATCGGTTAATTAGTTATCAACCATTATCGGTTCGGTTATCGATTTATTCGATAAGATAACTCAATCTAGAGTTAAGCCAAAAAGAAAAGACAATTCACTGGCGTTAAGCAAAAAAAGAGAAGAATTTACATATAGTATACTAATTTTTGTGTTTCGGCAACAACTAATATTTGAAGCATGCTTCAATTTGACAACATTTGCTTCTGCTTCTATACAGCATTATTATTATTATCATTGATAAATTTTCCATATTGTACTATTACCACTACATGTTTTCTCAATGATTACAGTCTTGAGCACTAAAAAGGCCAATATTGCACTAAAAGGGCCGTAAAGTTCAGATTGCTATTGTAATCAATGAGATCATTCTTCGGATGCACTTATTTGGTTTCCTGCCAAACCATAATCAAGAGCAACAAGAGTACTAACAATTCAACGGTTGTCCAAACACAACTAAAATGGTACTAATTCTTCAATAACAGTTGTCTAAATACATTAATAACAATATAAAGTAGTAGCAATTTCACCTTAAGATTAATAAGTCCAAACATAATACTAATAGTTTCAAATTCGAGTTAACAAGACAACAACTACTCAGTCCTTATAGGATTCACCAAATTGTGCTCCAAACAATGCTCAACATGCCTCATCACGGACTTAGTACCAGTTTGTCGTGCATTGTAACAAAAAACAAGATGAAAATGACTACATCTTACTTTCTACCATGTATCATCACCTTCTTCAATTCTTTCATAGTGACTCCAAACATGTGAGATAGCTTTGAGACCACGAAGTCGATGATGCATTGTTATAACTATTAAACATAAAAAAAAAATATTAAGTCAAATAAATTCTTACCAATGCATACTATGTATTATATAAATTGAATAATTAACTTACCAAAGTTTTAACCAACTATCTAAGATTCTACACATCATCATTGCAAGGTTCATTTTCAAGTTTGGCAAAATCTACGAGAATATATTAATAAGTCAAACAACAAAAATATTAAATAAATTATCTATAAAAATAATATACAGTCAAACAAATTAAAATCTTGCTACCTTGTTTTAGTTGCACGAGAACATCTAAATCTTCCTCAACACTTACAGGTAATGGCTCATTCCGAAGTCAATCTTGAAGGCACACTAGACCTTTCACAAATTTAGGAGTCAATGAACTCCTAAATGAATCAAGAATACGCCCTCCAGTGCTAAATGCACATTCGGATGCAACACTTAAAATAGGAATAGATAACACAACCTGTGCCATCTCAACAAGAATGGGGAATCTAGGCGAGTTTACTTTCCACCAAAGCAATATATTAGAGTCTGAATTTCATTTTCAACTTATTCTGTAAGATATTTTTCCCATTCTGATTTAGAATTCGGACCTCCAATCCCAGTTTTGTGTCTTTTTAATTCTTCAAAGAAAGAACCAAAAGCTCCTCCGCTTTGGATACTAATAGTATTCGCTAAAAACCATGAAGTTGAAGTTTTCATTATGTCTAATAAAGAGTTAGATAAATATAAAGAAGGACAATAAACTTTATCTTTTGAATGAGACTTTACATACTCATTAAACAATGAAGTCATGTATGTATGCACTTCCTTCGCGATAATTAGCCCTCTTTCTTCAAATATCTTCGCAGGTGCAAAACTAACAGAATCAAACATGTACCGAGGATCAAAAACACATGAAATGAATATCATCTTGTTCATTTTTTCTGGATCACCCCAATACTTATCAAATTTCTCCTTCATCTTCTTTGCCATTGAACCCAAAAGAACATCTTCATTTAATATCAATTGTTTGAAGTAAACAACAACTTCACAAATTTCAAGAAAATGATGATTTAATTCGACATAAAGTTCACATGATACCGTTAAAGTAAGCTTATAAAAGATTTCAAGAAATTTTGTCAATTTCTTTACATCATCTCATTCACTACTCAAAAGTGTAACTGCATGACTTCCAATCACAATATCAACAAACTTAAGATGATATGACAAGCCAATATCATGATCAGCATATTCTAAAATTGCATTCTCATATTCAATAACCCTGTTCAATATCAAGTATGTAGAATTTTACCTTGTAGGAACATCCAAACATAAAGATTTCCTAACTAGATTTCCTTCATTACAACATTCCTGAAACTTTTTCCACCTAGCAGGAGACTGCCTGATATATCTCACTGCTTGCCTAATACGTTCAATAGACACAGTTGATTCTTTTATAGCATGTGAACAACAAGATTCATAATATGAACCATACACCTCACATTAAGGTGCTTACCATTCATGGAATTGGTCCCCCATGTAGTTAACTTCTTAGAAATCTCCTTCACGGTCATATTAGAACTAGCATTATCAATTGTGATAGTAAAGAATTTTTATAACCCCCACTCTTTCAAATAATTAACAATATTATTTGCCATATCTTCATTCCGATGACTAGAAATTGGACAAAAGTTGATAATTCTTTTATGCATTTTTCATTTATTATCAATCCAATAAACGGTAATACACATATAATTTATTCGTTGTAAGAAAGTCCAAGTATCAGTGGTAAGGAAAGCTCTCTGATCTTTAAAAAATTTCACCAACTTACGTTTTTCCTCATTGAAAAGATCAAAACAGTCTCGAGTCACAGTTCTACGGGAAGAAATTCAAAAAAAAGGTTATGGAACTTTCATAAAATTCATAAAATCTTCCTTTTCAACAAGGCTGAAAGGAAGTTCACCACGGTCACCATACGACACAAAGTCTTCCCACATTGTTCTTGATCAAATTTCAAAGGAACAACAACTATGTTATCCTTATTAACCCACGGAACAGGTTGAAAGACTAATTTTGATTGACTTGTTACAACATCTAAAGGTATTTTTTTTACAATTGGCCATATAAGTATGCAATGGTTTTGTACTATTGTCGTTTGTGCCAGCAAAATATTCTCTTTTGTAATGTTTACAGAAACCCCTTTATATTTCCTTCAGTATTAATAATTTTATCAAAATGATCTCATGTAGGAGACCTCTTTTTTCTTTGTTTCCTTACTGCCGATTGAATTGATTGAGATTGTGATGTGGCATTTGAATTAAAAGCTCCACTTTCACCAATCACTTTATCAATTATGATATTTTCAGCGATGTATTTGTGTCACTATGATTTTGAATTTAAAAGAAATCAAGCAGCGAGTCAATAAAATCCTAAAAAATAAAATAGAAGAATCAACGGTAAAAGAATACATGTCTTAATTCCAAAATATATCAATAAACACCCAAATATTCGTATAAAAAGAATTAACCCAAAAATAGTGACTTCAACATGTTGATTAGTAAACACTAGAAACACAATTGACTTCAACATTATTACCTCCCTTGTCAAATAGAACTTGAACATCCACTTAAAAATTCAACAAATAGAAAGAATTAACTGATATAATAAATAATTAGTCCAATATTATCACCTCCAAATAATTCAAGATAAACTAGATATTATTTGTCAAATGCCTAATCTGAAAAAAAAACTGGTAGTAGGTATAAGCTGCACAACATGAGCTCACAAAATTAATAAATGAAAATCAAAAAATAAAGAATCTTTAACAATCAAAATCCCTATATGAAGATGAATTTTGTCATAGAAATTAAAAGCCTAATGTATAAGACTAAAGACTTACACTAGGAATAACTTGTAAGGTCTATGAAGAATAAAGATGAAACAACTAAAGACTGAAGAATGTGGCTGAGAAAGAATAGGAAAAGAATGAAGTGAAGTCCTAGCATATGTTGGAATTTTTGTGTATTTAATATATTAAATACATAAAAGAGGGTGAATGAGAAATTGAGGAAAATAAAATTTTTGAGTAAAATTTTAAGTTTCCCCCTTGGCAAATGGACATTGTCTCATATTGGAAGAGGAAGAGCTTTTTTGTAGGTATATAAACAATTTCTCTTCTTCTAGCTCTTAAAGAGTTGAGAAGAAGGCAAGACTCGCGCCGTCGTCGTCATCGCTCGCTCAGCTCGGCTTCGGATTTGGATTTGGTCAAATGATTGATTAATTTTTTGGACCAAATTTATTTGTTAATAGTAAAAAATTAACATAAATGTTATTAAATATTTGTTTTAATAGCAAAACATTAATATTAAAATAAATATTAATATTAAATCTAATTCAGTTATTCGGCTTTGACTTTGGCTTCGGCTTCGGCTTCGGATTTGAATTTGGATTTGGTCAAATGATCGATTGATTAATTAATTAATTAATTTTTGGACCAAATTTATTTGTTAATAGTAAAATATTAATAAAAATATTATTAAATATTTGGTTTAATAGCAGAATATTAATATTAAAATAAATATTAATATTAAATCCAATTCAGTTATTCAAATTTTAGTTTTTTTATTTTTGTAACAGAAAATTAACTACCCTTCAATTTTTTCTCTTTATTTTCCCTCTTCATTGTTGAATAAATGGTTATTTATGTAATAGCATTTATGTTATGGCCATTTTGCATAAATAGACATTTTGTAGAATTGCACCTCTTCAGATTTCAGCCCAACTTTAGCTATAAATACAACACTATTCTGCTCAGAATTTTACTATGATTTTCTCCTTTTTTTCTGCATAGTTTAAACATTAAACAAAACAACAGTAAGTGTGATTTGCTACCGAACTTTGTGTTCAAAACACTGGGGTTTGAAGTACCAATACACCATTGTATAATTCGTTCTATCCTGAGAAGAAATAATCCATATCTTTGGGTACTAGGAGGGGATGAAATTCCTTAAGGAAATACTGTAAATTCAGTGGGCTGGAATTGGTTTTCTGATATTTAGTTATTCATTTCTGTTTATAGATTATTTTACGTATACAGTTTTACAAATAGCATATGTATATACTTAAAGGTAAAGTAGTAACTTCATTAATTCTTATTGGGTTATCGGTTAACCCATTAACTATATTAGCAAACCGAGGTCCGAACCGATAACCCAATAGTAAAAAAATTCTAAATCGTTACCGGACCGTAAACTCAATAACCTAATACCGATAACCCAATAATTAATTAAAGGTTTGGATTATCTTTTTTACTCGATATATGCCCAACCCTAGCTGAGAGTCCGAATGAGAATGAGTCCAAATATAATTAAGTTTTTAGTCTTTGTTATTTTTAGTCCCTAGTTTTCCTTATTTTTAATCAAATCCTCCTGTGTTGGCTAGTCGAGGGTTGGACACATGTCATAGGTGGTATAAATTTGTTAGCTGTAAATAGCTTTTTTGTTATGAACAATAAAAGAAGAAGAACAATATTGCAGAGCAAAGTAGAGAGAGAGGGAATTCTTATTAATATGGGATGAATTACAATGGAATAGAACCCTCTATTTATAGGGAGATGGTAACTTAGCCACCAAGTAATAAACTCTAGAATCTCTCTAAATATGGAAATTCACCATAAATAGAATTCTATTTATAACACTCCCCCTGAATGTCTATTCAACAGATAATGTGCCTCGTTAAAACCTTAAATAAAAGAAAATCCAATGGGAAAAAAATTCTAAAGAAAAAATTGTACACATATTTAGAAATGCACCTATTGGTTGCCTCATTAAAAACCTTGCAAGGACAAAATCTTGTAAGGGAAAAAGAGTGCAACGCACATTAACTCCCCCTGATGAAAGCATCAATTCACATCCTTGAGCCTTTGCATTCCAATCTTGTGCACCATCTTCAAAAGATCTTTGGTAGAGATTTGATACAGAAATCAACCATTTTAACTTGAATGAATATATTGCACCTTGAAATCATCATTCTTGATAGAGATATAATGTCTTCATAAATATCGTAGAATGGCTCTTCAATATCTCTACGGAGGTATTCTCGCTATCACATTATCATGCTTATAGTTATAGCAAGATACATTTGTGCATAAATTATATTGAGGATGTGGTACTTCAAGATCAAGATTGGATATGCTTCAAACAACTTAATTCCTTCATGGATTGTCATATAAGTAAAATCATATAGTCATATAATAGACTTTAGATGCATATCAAGTTTTCATGTCATGCTAGACATATAAGATATTGAAAACTGACAGCACATATCATTGACTTTATACTTTCAAGTATTTGAACTACATGTCTTTCATATGAAACCAATTCTACTTGAATTATTTCTCTGGACTTAAGATCCTCAAATATATTTACCGCTACAATCAATGTCGTCAACAAACATTTTATATCGGTTCCAACCTCCTTGTTTTCATATGGACATAATATAGAGATATCTTCATTCATATATTTAGGTACCTGAATCTCTCATGAGATTTTATGAAGTGTTATGTCATGTGATCTTCTAGATCACTTGCCTCCTTTATTATGATCATTTGCTCATCTTCTTTATCAAGAAGATTATTTGAAACCGATTATCTATACGCTTTAAGCTTACAATAGACTTTGTCCTTCTAGGACTTAATATGAGCATTTGCAATGAGAATATAGTTACTTTCTTTGGGTCAGCAAATGCGCCTGGCATGCTTTGCAATATATTGCACATGAATTACCTTTTATGAACTTCAAGTTCATATTATCTTATTCGAGGATCTATATGAACAAATGATAATTCATTCCACGTAACTTTTTCTCAACTGTTTATCATGTCTCCCCTTCATGTTAGAAAAACTAACTTGTTTTCTCAACTTTGAGAACTCATCTTTGTGCTTTATGGTGTTAATCAAAATATACACCGCACATCAATAATAATAAGATGGAATTATTTGGTTCCTGACCATGAACCACTTGTGAGGGGATAAAATAATATACTTTTGTATATAACGTATATCAAACTGATATACAAAACTTTGTTCTCATAAGCAATTGTTTAGCTATTAAGTGGAGGAACTCAATAAATTATTTTGCTAAACCAACTGTGATGTAGATCAACTTATCAAGATGAACTTCTTGAATAGAAAATCTGGAATATGCTCTAAATTAAATTATTGAGCAAGTTACCTCACAAACACCATATTGCGGGTTAATAATAATCGCACATGCAACCATCTCATAGATGCATCTTATGTGGTATACATGGCGGGTGAATGAGCTTATATTCACCTTTGATATTTCCAGCATTCATGGGATTCAGTCCCAATTTTAGTTGATCTATTAATTAATAAGAACAATCAATATAAGAGAATTCGTAAAGATATAATTTCGTCTATTGCTACGTCCACATCCATTGATTATTCATGGTAATAAATTTATCTTCTTTCAGACGTATTACATACTGCTATCACATTCTCTTAAGGAAATGAGAATGGAGCAAATTCAATGGGACGAGTTTTCATTCTTTGCCCACAATCATACATGAATTTGATCATGGCAAGGCATAGAAAATTTACCACTTTGGGTGGTTATAATTTCTTTCAAACTTCATTAGAGTTATAATCAAACTTTGTTGTCTTTGCTTGTATTCAAAATCAAAGTATAGAATAAAAGAGAAAAATACGGTAAAATACTTACCTTAAATCCAGAATTTAATCATGAAGGAAATTCATAGAACAATTGACAATGATTATGCTCAATCCCAAAGCTTCGACTCAATTGGTTAGAGTTTCGTGCTGATAACGTGTTATGAACAGTAAAAGAAGAAGAACAATATTGCAGAGCAAAGTAGAGAGAGAGGGAATTCTTATTGATATAGGATGAATTACAATGGAATAGAACCCTTTATTTACAGGGAGATGGTGACTTAGCCACCAAGTAATAAACCCTAGAATCTCTCTAAATATGGACATTCACCATAAATAGAATTCTATTTATAACATTTTTCAATATTTAGGGAATGTAGCCTTGTATTTGGGGTTATTTGATGAATGAAAAAATTAATTTATCTTTTCCCTGTATTTTCTTCCTTTTGCTTTATTTCTTTGCTTTCCGTTCACGTCGGAATCAAACATCGAATCACTACATTTGGGGAAGCACATTTGGATTAGACTAATAGCCCGTTTGGCCAAGATGCAAAAATCAGCTTATTTTGAGAAATATTTTTTTTTTTAAAAGTGCTTTTCTCAAAAGTACTTTTGGTGAGAAACAGTTTGTGTTTGGCTAATTAATTTGAAAAGCACTTCTGAGCAGCAATTAGTGTTTGACCAAGCTGTTAAAAACTGCTTCTAAGTGTATTTTTCTCAAAAGTGCTTCTCAAAAAAATACTTTTGGAGAGAAGCTACTTTTTTCTGCTTCACCAAAACTGCTTTTGCTTCTCCTCAAAAACACTTTTTTTTTCCTTCCAAAAGCTTGGCCAAACACCTCAATTTTTTGCCAAAAGTACTTTTGGCAAAAAAAAAAAAAGGCACTTTTGGCCAAAAATAAGCTTGGCCAAACAAGCTATAATACCCCCTCCGTTTTAATTTATGTGAATTTGTTTAACTGGATACAAAGTTTAAGAAAAAATCAATATTTTTAGAATTTGTGGTCTGAAACAAGTCAAATGAGACCCAGAGCATTTGTGTGGTTATAAAAGCTTCTCATCAAGGGTAGAATTGTAAGTTTAAACTAAATTGTTACCAAATTTAGAGATGAATCATTTTTTTTTAAACGAACCAAAAAGAAAATAGGTTCTCATAAACTGAAACAGAGAGATATTTATTTTAAATACCTTGTTCTTTATTTTAAACTTTTGCAACTTTGACTTCTTTTTATTGCTTATTCAACTTTTGCTCACAAACTAATTTGAGGAGAATTGGAAGTAATAATTTTTGTAAAGTCACAAACCACACTTAGGTAATTTGACATTTATTTCCTCCGGTTCACAATAAGTGTTTAATTTGCTTTTTTATTTTGGTTCAAAATACGTGTCCAGTTACGTAATCAAGAAAGAATTCAATTTGTTTTTATAAAATAACCCCTATGTACATATCCCTAAAAAGTTTTCTTACTCCTCACATTAAATATTTAATTAGGGGTAGTTTAGTTATAGTAGGTATTTTTGTATAGACTTTAATATTTTTTTAATGAGCGTGCTAAAAGTAAATTGGACACTTATTGTGAACCGGAGTAAATAAATGTCAAATTACCTAGGTGTGGTTTGTGACTTTACAAAAATTATTACTTCCAATTCTCCTCAAATTAGTTTGTGAGCAAAAGTTGAATAAGCAATAAAAAAAGAATTCAATTTGTTTTTATAAAATAACCCCTATGTACATATCCCTAAAAAGTTTTCTTACTCCTCACATTAAATATTTAATTAGGGGTAGTTTAGTTATAGTAGGTATTTTTGTATAGAATTTAATATTTTTTTAATGAGCGTGCTAAAAGTAAATTGGACACTTATTGTGAACCGGAGGGAGTATCCAACTAAGTACTGTTATTTAAAACATGTCTTCGCTTATTGAGAATTAAGAAAAAGTAAAGCTTTCCGAGAAAAACAATTACGTATAAGAATGCATTTATAGTGCTAAATCTGGAAGACGAAACTGCATATCCCTATAAAATTTGAAGGAGAATAAGTAAGAAATAAAATAAACAAATATAATTGACGAGTATGTGTGTCGTTGCCTGATGTTAACGAGAGTGGGTGCCATTACTAATCTCTCTATATTAAAATATTTGAAAATTTACATGAATTTTGACTAACATTTAAGATTGTATTCAATTGTCATTTTAATACGAGGAGTATTTTAACTTACTGTTGTTTTCATGTAACTTATGAATATTTAAATTTAACTTTAAAAAAATTAATCTAGTTTGTTAACATAAAAAATTGATCAAATTAGTTTTAATAAACATCCCAACAAGTTGAGTGTGACGACTCAAAAGGGTCGTCACCTGTTTTCTCACTTTTTCGCGCTTTCGAGACCTTGAAAACCTCATTTTTAGTCGCTTATTTGTAGTCCGGGCGCGTAGCTGGAAAGCTTAAATATGAATTCTATGTGAAAAATGATGAATTTTAATATTAATATGATTAAAGTTGACTTTGGTCAATATTTTGGGTAAACGGACCCGGACCCGGACCCGTAATTGGACTATCCAAGGGGGTTCGTAGGAAAATAAGGGACTCGGGCGTATGCCCGAAATCGAAATCCGAGGTCCCGAGCCCGAGAAATAAATTTTTAAAAGAAATTATTTTTCTGAAACTATTAAGGAAATCGGAAATAAAATTTTATTACAATACTATGGTATCGGGCTCGTCTTTTGGTTCTGATGCCTGGTACAAGTCTTATATATGGTTTAAGCGCTTTCTGTAAAATTTGATTGAAATCGGACGTCATTTGACGTGTTTCGGACCTAAATATCTAGAAATGAAAGTCTATGAAGTTTGATAAAAAAGTGATGATTTTGAGGCTTGATTCCTCGTTTTTATGTTAATTTGGCGATCTGATCGCACGGTTAAGTTCGTAGGATGTATTTGAGTTAGTGCGTGTGATTGGTTAGGAGCCCTGAGGGCTCGGGTGTGTTTTCGGAGGTGTACGGGGTAGTTTTGGACTTAGGGAGTTAGCAGATTTTCTGCAATTTTCACACAGGGATTTTCTTCATCGCGTTCTCACTACCCCTCCCGTGTTCGCATAGCTTTGCTCCCTTCCTCCTTCGTGTTCGCGTTCTGGTCATCGCGATCGCGAAGCTTTGCTGCTTCCTTCAACGCGTTCGCATCCCCCCTGTCGCGAACGCAATGCTTCCCAGCCCCCCTTCTTCGCGAAAGCGACCCCCATGTCGCGAACGCATAGAACAAAAGCGCTCAGTTATATTTTTAAGTTTCCAGAATCAGAACATACGGGTTTGGTCTAAAATTTTCACGAGCTCTCTTCTTCCCCAAGCTCTAGGAGTCCATTGAAGCCCCCATTCTTCAAGACCACTTGAATTAGTAAATCTCCACTTATTTCCTTCATTTTCTTTCATTAATTACTGAAATTCTAAGCTTAAGTCACATAGATTAGGGTGAAAAAATGGGGAAATGGGTAGAGTTAGAACTTTTCAATTTTCTTCGATTTAGACCTCGTTTTGGGGTCGAATTTGAAAATAAATTATATATTCGGGCTCGTGGGGGAAAGGGTGATATGAAATTGGTTCGAACCTCGGGTTTTGACCAAGCGGGCCCGGGGTCGATTTTTGGAATTTTGGGAAGAAAGCTTAGAAAACTATATTTAGGCATTGGGTTTGATTTGTTCAGCTTATATTAATGTTGTAAATTTGTTATTTCATAGATTTGATTGAATTGGAGCCAAATTCGAGAGGGAAGACAGTCGTTGTGGATTGTTTTAGCTGTGGAAGTTGAGGTAAGTGTTCGGTCTAACCTTAGCTTGAGGGAATAAGAGTTGAGTCTTGTTTGCTACTTGCTAATTGTTGAGTATGGTATATTGGCATGGTGACGAGTATCTATACATTGGTGTCTAGCATGACCGTGAATTCTTAAAGTGTGATTAAAACGATTTTGTTGTGAATTCCATGTTTAATTGAGGATTTCTGTATATTGTAAAGAACCCGTGAAAGACATTATGATCATTTGATTCCGTGGAGTATCGGCTCGGTTGTGATACGAATTGAAAAGGTATACGAGATTATAAATTCTTTGGAGCATTGGCTCAAGTGATAAAGTAAGAAATGAAAGAAAACTAATGAATTATCGGTTAATCCCTTGCCGGGACATTTTGCTGTTTGATTGACTTTTCTCCCTTGCTGGGATATTGAAATTGTTGTTATTGTTCCCTTGCCGAGATTCCTATTTTTGCTTGTCTATTCCCTTGCCCCATTGTTTGTGATTGTTGTTTGGGTGAGGAAGAGTGATAAAACACGAAGGGTGATGCCGTGCACGATTGTGATATAATTACTAAAACACGAAGGAACATTTCGTGCCATGATATGATTACTAATGCACGAAGGAACATTCCGTGTCATGATATGATTACTAATGCACGAAGGAACATTCCGTGCCATGACATGATTACTAATGCACGAAGGAACATTCTGTGCCATGACATGATTACTAATGCACGAAGGAACATTCCATACCATGATATGATTATTAATACACGAAGGAACATTTCGTGCCATGATATGAATATTAATATACGAAGGATCATTCTGTGCCATGATATGCGTGTTTATGCACGAATGATAATTCCATGCCATATTGTAGTTGTACAGTTTCATTTTTTATTTATCGATTCTATATTTGGGCTGTATAGCCCCTACAACATGTTTCCCCCCTTCTTTGACTGGTTAATTTCTGTATTTCTACTCTATTGTGTGTGTGTGTGTGTATATATATATATATAACTCCACAGGTTTGATCGGTAGTTTGGTCCTAGCCTCGTCACTACTTTGCCGGGGTTAGGCCAGACACTTATCAGCATATGGGGTCTGTTGTGCTTATGCTACACTTCTGTGCTCTTTTGCATAGATCACGGTGTTGGATCAACTATTGGACAACGGCAGTAGATTGAGAGTAGACCCTTAGTCAAGAGACACCGAGGTAGCCTTGATGACGTCCGCAGGCCCGGAGTCTCCTCTAGCTTTATTTCAGTTTGTTATCCTTTGTATCGAAACAAACAGATTATGACTTCTTTCAGTCTATTGTATTTAGTAATCTTAGAAGTTCGTGAGTATTGTGGCACCAATCTTGGGTAGCGTTTGTTATTGGAATTTCCGCATTTTTTTCAGTGATTTACATTCTAGGCTTCCGTTTTTATTATTAAAATGCTTCGTTTTTACAAAATTGTTGATGTTTGCTAAAAGAGTAAATTGACTTGGCTTGCCTAGATCCTATTAGTAGGCGTCATCACGACTCTCGAGGGTGGAAAATCCGGATCGTGATATTGAGATAGAGGAAATACTTCATCACCTAGAGGGAGCTGCAAAAATAGAAAAAAAAAAGGTTATAATAAGAAGGATTTACCAGATGATGTGGTCGAATCTCATAACAACAACAACAACAACAACAACAACAACAATAACAATAACAACATACTCAATAAAATCTCACTAGTAGAGTCTGGGGAGAATAGGGTGTACACAGACCTTACACTATCACGGAAGGGTAGAGAGGCTGTTTCCGGAAGACTCTCACAGAAGAGACAATAATATCAGAAAAGAAACAAAAGAAGAGATTTGTAACAACAAAAGAAGCAAGAGAAGTAATAATATCATCCTAAGAGACGCTAAATAAGTAAAAGGGAATGCAATAACACAATCCTATGCAAAATAACAAAATAGTGTTAATATAACATAGATCGCTAACAGACATAGGCAAAACTGTATCAGACTACCCACCACTATTATTATTATTTATTAAGAAAGAAATAAAAATAAAGTAACAAAATCCACGGCTCTGATACGTAACGTTGGTAATACAGGCTGTTGTCTCGCACAAAAACCCCACAATTATCCACTCAAGTGTAACGGTCACTTGCACTTTTTTCAAAGTAATAAACCCCTTTTCCCCCCTTCCTGTCTTAGCCTCCCTACCAAATTTCTTGACCGTTTCAATTACCCCAAACGCTCCTCCTCTGCTATCATCATGAGGATTCTTGGCTAATACCCTTTTGTTATTTCTCCACCATTCTTGGCTGGAACAGAATCCGAATCTGAAACCAAGATTTGAGTTCACAACAATTTTGGGTTGCTGCTTAAATGGGTTGTTTTCTTGGGTGTTTTGGTGGTGATAAGGACAAGAAACGTCGCAAACAGAGGCACAAAGTCATCCCTCGAGACCAAGTATGTTTTTCAGAATAACCCTTCTGGTTACTCTTTAGTTGTTCTATTTATGAAATTCTTGGAAAGTGAATTTCTGAAATTCTATTATGTTTGAGCAAGATTTCAGCTTTAGAATGTTGTGGAAGTTGGTTTAACTGGGGTTAGGGTTAATTAAGCTGATGACGATGACATTTCTAGGTTAACACTTTTTGGGCAAGTGGATTGAGCTATGATTTTGTCTTTTAGAACAATTTAAACAAGTTAAAAATAAAATTTTACTCCAGAAAAGTTTATTCTTGATTAAGTGAGTGTTTTGGACTGACCCTTTATTACTTGCTATATTCCTGGGGTAGAAGAAAAATTAATTCTTGAAATTCTCTCCTGTTTGATCTAAATTTGAGCTGTAATCAAGTTCAGTATATGATTTTCCCATTAGGGTTAATTAAGTGGATAATATGGAAATTTCTTGATTGTGTATACTATTTGGTCTTGTAAGTTCTAGTCCCTCCGTTGCAGTTTATATGAACCTATTTCATATTTGGTCCGTTCAAAAAAGAATCGCCCCTTTCTAAATTTGAAAACAATTTAGCTTAAATTTTCAATTATACCCTTAATGAGAAGCTTTTACGGTCATACAAATACTTTGGACCCCTTTTTGACTAATTTAGGACCATAAATTCAAAAGTCTTTATTTTTTCTTAAACTACGTGCCCAATCAAACAGGTTCACATCAATTGAAACGGAGGGAGTAAAAGCTATGGTTTGTATCTGTTTTTTCCTTTGGGATTCATATAAACAAAGTAAAAGCTAACATTTTGCTGCAGAAACATGTCTGTAGGGATCCTCCAAAAAGCACCATCTCTACTGAACAAAGCATCATAGAGGAGGAACCCTTCTCTGAGAACTTGGTTGCGGAAGCACGGTGAGTTACTGTTTTTACTAGTGTCTTAAATTTATTATCTATCTTTTCCCCTATATTTTACTAAGTTGAATGATATGGATTGTCGTGATGTAGAGATGACGGGTCTCGGAACTTGGTTGCAGAAGCACAGTGAGTTACTGACTTTATTAGCACCTTTAGTTTGTTCTCTATATTTTCCACTACATTTTACCAAGTTAAATAATATGGATTTTTTTGATGCAGAGATAGGTCTGAGGAGCAACTGAGCTTGAGTGCTAGAAAAAGAGTTACCTTTGATTCAAAGGTCACTACATATGATCCTGTTTCAATCTATGAAAGTACAGATTCTTTACCCGAAACCAAGAAAGCTGGTGAAAACGAAGAAGAGGAGGGTTGTCTTGCTAAATCAAGCAAGTCCAACTCTTCCTCTGAAGAGGGTTCAGCCATATCTAGTGTTGGATCATACCCTCCAAACTACAGGTATCAGAACTGCAGAGACAGTGATGATGAGGCTGAGGATTTTGGTGACAGTGACTTGGACGACGAATGTGATCTCGATGATGAAGACTACGGCGGGGATTCCGATTGTGAAGGTGGACTTCAAGTGTGGTCTGAATCAGTGGTAACTGCATCATTGGGATCTATGGTTGATGACAAGTCCTTTCATCTAGTGAATGAAGAGGAGGAAGTGGATAGTCCTGCAATGTTTGGCGTGCCTGAGAAGGAAATGAGAAAGGGCGTAACAAAAGGATATGTAAGAGATAGGAGTGCTTATATCCATCCTGTGTTGAACCCTGTGGAAAACCTCAGTCAGTGGAAAACTATTAAATCTAAAGCGGCTGAACCCTTGAAGATGTTGCCGCAGAAGGAAAATTTTATCGCAGAAGTAGAAGGGCCTCGTGCTTCATTCAGTTTAGAACCGACATTTAAGCAATCATCATCATCTAGTTTCAGGCCAAAGTCTAAGGATCAAGATATTGGAGTTGATGCTAGTCTCTCAAATTGGTTGGTTACTACACCTGACAATACTAAGAAGGCTGGTTCAGAAAAGAGCATGTCACAAGGTTCCAACTCTATCTCTATGATGAGCTTTGAAGACAGACCGATTTTAGGTGCCTTGACAGTTGAGGAGCTGAAACAGATGTCAGCGTCTTCCTCCCCGAGGAAATCACCCAGTCGGAGCCCTGATGATATGCCTATCATAGGAAGTGTTGGGACCTATTGGAATCCATCAGGATCCGCAAAAGACTCCGGGTCAGTTTCTTCTTTTAAAGGCATTCCAAACTCAACCAGCAAGTATAGAGAGGTAAGGCTGATTTGAAATATTTTTAAGGATACGACTTGCTTACGCACAATCACTAGATACTAAGAAGTAGGTTCTCATGACAATGCAGGATAAGAGAGTGAATTGGCATTCTACTCCATTTGAGACAAGACTGGACAGAGCCTTGAAACAAGGTGCTGCAGAAGCCTCTAAAGCTTGATCATTGTATATCTAAACTGGCACATCTGTTTGTGAGTCATTTATTATTTCTATTGTGTGTGCTTACATTACTATACAGTTTATGAATTTTGTCGTGTATGTGAATTTGAAAATTGCATATGAGAAAACTGTTTGTTGTAATTTTTTTGTAACTATGATAAGTGGTGATTACTGGATTTATCTATTCATCTTCATCTTGGTTGCGTTGCTTTTTAACTGTGTTTCTGTGGAATCACATCATCTCTAGGTCCTTGATACCATGATTTATGAAATTAATAGCAACTAGATGGTCACAGTGGTGAAGATCACAAGATTGTATAGCATAGTCCGTTAACCAACATAATGTAGAAGATGACTACTATAAGATGCATCTTGCACTGGAATTGCAGAAATAAGCAACATAATGTAGTTTTCTAGTGCCTCATTGCAGTGATTGTGTATCACTCTGTCAGATGCAGTTGGAAAATTTGAATGGTCGTTAAAGCTTTCAATGGTCGTTAAAGTTACTCACAGTAACGTTTTATATAGAGAAAATCTCATTTTATATCCATTAAATCCAAACTATTTACTATTCCTACCCATGAGACCCAAATTAAATACCCGCTAACCATCTCTTTATAAACTTGAACTATTATAGATGCTCGAAAAAGATACAATAAATTTGAGCCCAATATATGAATTAGGTTAAGAAAAACTATTTCGTAATCAACAGTGGAAGCTAACCATTTTTTGGTGTTAGTAATTACCTTATCGAACATAAAAACCCTATCTATGTGCTTCCCAGCAATGTTCTGTGAAACAGCTACTTCTCTTTGGTACTCATTACAAGTCACCACCTGCGGAGCATTGTTCCGTACTTCATCTTTGCTAAACGGCCTGTAACAATATTTTAAAAAAAGAAATCAAATGCAACAAAGGGAATGTAGAACTCTAACAATTTAGTAATTGAGTATTAAATGATTAATATTAAAAGTAATTAGCAATTTTTTCAAAACCGAAACAATTAGTACCTGCAACGAAGCAGAACTTGAACGTTTAGTGTTACAAATAATTATTTCTAATATTTTTTGAGAAGTTCATAGTGATTTATTGTAAGAAAAATTAGATCAACCATTGAAAGACTTTGAAACTTGAAAATCATAAATTGCATTTGTCGAGTTTATAATTGTTTGATTAGATTTTGACTGGCGTGATTAAGATATCGATTCGCAACTGTAACTAAATATTGAGTCAATTTGGTCGAGACTTGGAGCTGATTTGAGATGATTGAGATCGAAATTTTCAGTTGAAAATCGAAGAAGAACACAACTACAGTAATAATCGAAGAAGATCACTGTTACCTAACAGTATACCGCTACAATATACTAATATACTATAGGAGTATATAGTTATACTACAACAGTATACCATTATATTATACAAAATATATTGATTGTTATGGTATACTATAATAATATGCAAGATACTGTAACAATATGTTGTAATAGTATACAATATACTATAATAATATACTTATTACCCGTAAATTCACTTGCCTTTTCCCTTTTAATTTATTTTAAGCTTTACCTAGCGTGAGCGGCAAATTGAAAATGCAAAAAAAAAAAAAAAAAATATAGTATGTTATATAATGTAATGGTATACTCTTACAATTAGATTCTTTTAGATTTTTAAAAAAAAATTATTGACAACTTATATTATTTCAGTTTAATAATTGAATTAAACTTTTTTTAACTCTTTGCGTACAATTGTATACCCTGTTGGTATAACTATATATTATATTGGAATCAAATGTTAGTTAATATTTTTTTAGTTGTATTAGCTACATTTAATTGGTACACAATTTGATTTTTTTTAGTAATAATATAAAAAAAGAATAATAAAAAATAGTAAAAATAGTAAATGAAATTAGATTATGAAGAGAAAAAAAATATAAAAAAAATTTAAATGAAATTGGAATAGGAAAAAAGAAAAAAACAAGAAGAAAACAAGAAAAAAGAAAAGGAGAAGAAAAAGAAAAGAAAAGAAACATAGAAATAAAAAAGAATTGGAGAATAAAGAGAAAATTTCCCACAAAACCTACTATGGGTAGGAAATGTAATTAGTTTACGGGTAGAAAAATAAATGGATAGACCCGTAAATAGTTTTGTTTTTTTGGGTAACTGTGTCAAAACCCCTTTTGTATACCTATGTTTACTCCATTAGCCGTCAACTTAATTTATTTGCAGGTTGATATTCTGGAAATAATACTCTATTATTTCTGAAAATGCTTAATATATTTCAATATATTGTATTATTTTTGTTATTTATTTTAAATAATGGATTATTTACGTTAAAAAATCTCTCTGTAGCAACTAAACCCTAAACGCTAAAATGCTTATGTGAAAAAGAGAGGTCTCTAGTGTGAGATGATATTTTTCTTGTTTAATATCCGAAACCTACTAGTCTGACTAATCCGAATTCATACTCGATAGGTCCACTAAGGGAAGGGGGGTAAAGCAGGATTCCTTAGATACTTGAAGTGATGAGGTATATACACTTTTGAGTGATTTGGCTGTGATATACACAGCATATCAACTCATTAGCCAGGATTGCTAATTCATTTCTGATGCATTCTTGTACACAGGAACAATTCAAACAAAAATTACTGGAAAAAAAGTTAATTAGCCAACTTTCGTCAGCCTTTTTGGAAATGTCAAATCCCAACTACTTGAATCATGTTCAAATGCTAAATTGAGATAAAGCAGAATGAGAGGGATACAATCAATTGTTTTTTCTAACTTATCTTTCTTTTTGTTCATTGCATATTCTAAGATGCAAAATAACAATTTTTAACTTTAAATGCCATTGTTTACTTTGACCAGATTTGGTTAGTCTAGATGTTCAAATCTCAAACCATGGGATGGTGGCACATATTTCAAAAGGTGGGAACTAGTTTTCTATTTGCACCATATTTCTAACTTGAAGGCTTTGACTTTGGTGCCTTTTTCTAAAAGAACAGATACGATTTAAGTTTATTCGAGTTTAG
>MU767450.1:152559-169246 GCA_026770625.1 Nicotiana glauca | reverse complement strand
CCCCCCCCCCCCTTCCCCCCCTTTTGGTAAGGTTTCTAAGTTTTTGGAAAGTTCCAAGATAGAGCTGGAATCATCCCCGTGTCAGCATTACCTACTAACATTACTGTATTGGTCAAAATTTGGAATGGACTTAATAGCGCAAATTTACATGGTCTAGGGTTAAGCCGACCATGGCATGAGGGCGAAGAGTCGTCTTAAGAAAGATTAGTGTCGAGGTCGAGCAAAGGATGTATGAAAATAATAGTAAGATAAGTTAGAATAGAAAGAAGGAATATTCCATTGAATATTCTTTTTGTTGTACTTTTTTAGGATTTCTCAGAAATATCTCCTATAAATAGGAAGAGATAAAGAACAAAAGTGGGATCTTAACTTTTTGATAAGACCACATTGTATAGGGTTGACAAAAAAGAATATACAAAAGCTCGTCTTGTTCACTAATTACATTGTTCAATATACGTTGTTCATTCACAAGATCCAAAGATTCCTTGTCTATCTTCATCTCCTATCACCACACGTTGTTGTCCGAGAGGAAAATCATCCAAGTTACCTAACATTTGGGTGATAAATTCATTCTTATTACATTTATTGTCATTATCTACATTTATTGCATGTTTCTATTACTACATTCATTGACAATCATTGGACATATACTTGATATTTATTATTCTTGAACACGGTCTCATCCCACCGATATACCCCCATTTTAGATCTAGAATTAATTATGTTTAACTAGGATTCACCCTTTATTTCCTCATTAATTAGTTTAACAAAAGCTGAACACTTCTTGGTCGAACAATTTGGTGTCGTCTGTGTGAGGTACTAGTTAAATTTTTAGTTTCTTCTAGATAAAAAAAATAGCAACTATTTTTTCTCGTTAGCACGAACTAACCTGGGCAGGAAAAGGAGAAGAAAGACAGAAAGCAGTAGTAGGCGTCACTACCAACCTCTTGAACACCATCAATGAGGGTGACAGAGGGAGAATGTGACTCCGAGTGCTACACCCAGGCGGAGTGACTCACCTCCCTCTCATGGAAGTGTAATCACTGCACGCGAAAGGGCATCCACGTCCACAACTGAGGAAGCGCCACCAGCAGTGAAAAGGCAATTGGAGGTGTGGTTGACAAATACCCTAAACAACATACTCTACAAGCCCGTTCAAAGGGCGAATAGAAACGCCGCACAAGCGGATACCATAGCAAGCGCCGACGAGCAACTTGCTCCCCCAACAGAAAATATTCACACCGTTGTTGATGCAGGTAACGATGCAATTATGGCCATTGTAAAGAAACTGGAAGAAGTGGAGAACGAGAATAAAACGTTTCGCGACAAGATGAGGGAACATCAAGAAAGTGCTGATAAGATACCCGGTGCCCCGAAATTGCTACCAAATCGGGACGTCAGCCGGTTCGTCGAACAACCGTACAGCGAGGAGGCAGGCCCACATGCCATACCTAAGACCTTCAAAATGCCACCATATTTGAAGATATACGACAGCACAACAAACCCCGAAGATCACATTATTTATTATGTCACCAACAGTAAAAGACAACGACCTCTCAAAAAATCAGGTACCATTAGTGTTGCTCAGAAGTTCGGGGAAACCCTAACAACGGGAGGCTTAACATGGTACTCACAATTACCAGCACGCTCAATAACAACATTCGAAGAAATGGCCGACAAGTTCGTCACCGCCCACGTCGGGGTTAAGAAGGAGGATGCCTGGGTGAATGATATATTCGCCGTCAAGCAATCACCTGGCGAGGGACTCCGAGACTTCATCGCTCGGTTCAACAGAGTAAGAATGAGCTTGCCAAACGTGGCAGAAAGGATGGCGGTGGCAGCTTTCCAAAATGGGCTGAACATAAATGGATCGAGAGCGGCCAGAAAGCTATTAAGCAGACTCATAAAATACCCTCCCACCACTTAGGAAGAAATCCACAATGCCTATTGTGCCGAGGTGAGAGCAGACGAGGATGACCTCAACGGTCCAACCCAACGGCTAACGTCGGTCCAAACGGAGTAATGGAAAAACCATCGTAATGACGGCTGAAGAGACCATCCACGTCCACGCCTCAACCGAGACATGCATAAACCATATGTTAGAACAGTCATCCTACCATCTCCTCGCTATACAGAGGGGCCGCCCATGCCACACACGGGGACTCAGCGAAATAATAGAGGTATGCCACCACTCTTATCTACTCACAATTTTTGTGTTTCCCATTCAAAAGTAGTTTACGCACTAGAGAAGCTCGGCCTGAAGGTGAAGTGGCCACAAAAGATGAAGTCAGACCCAAGTACTAGAAAGTCGAACGTCCTCTATGAGTTTCATCAGGAGCGGGGCCACAAGATCGAAGACTGCATAGCCCTATGGCAAGAAGTAGTGAACATGCTTCACCAAGGGCACCTAAGGAAGCTGATGAGCGATCGGGGAAGAGCCAACTTCGGCCGCGGACGAGAACAACACCAAGGACCTCCAAAACCACCCTCCCCTACCCGCACCATCCAAATGATCATCGGCAGAGACAACGAAGCAGCAATGAATCACGTGAAGTTCACCACTACATATAAACTGAAGCGGTCGATCACCCATGAACGTTATGAGGACCTCGAAGACAGTATCATCTTCGATAAGTCAGATACCCACAGTTTGACCTTTCCTTCACTTCGATGCTCTTGTCATTACTTTATGTATTTCAGATACTGATGTAAAAAGAATAATGGCAGACGACGGGAGCGGCGTGTGTATTATTCACCCTCGAGTTCTCGCACAAATGAGACTCGAGGATAAAATAGTACCACGCTGCATAACGCTAATAGGTTTTAACAATGCAGTTGAGCGAACCTCAGGAGAAATAACGCTGCCCATTCTGGCCAGAGGCGTCACCCTAGAAACAACATTTCATGTCATAAACCAAGACACAGATTACAACGCCCTCATAGGATGACCCTTGATACAAGCCATGAGGGCCATCCCATCCAGCTTATATCAAGTAATCAAGTTCCCTACTCCGTAGGGGATATTCAACATCTGAGGCGAACAACACACAGCCCAAGAATGCTATCGCATCGCCCAAGATTGTACATACACCCAACAGTTAAAGGAAATAAGCTCGGGAGCATCGTAATTATCAAAGTCGGGGCCGAACTCGACGAACAAAAAGACATCATCAAAGATCCCGACGTCGTGGAGGCCACGGGGTCAACGGTAGAAGACCTCGACCCCGTACAACTAGACAACAACGACCACAACAAAAAGGCTTACATCGGCTATAAACTCTCAAAACCAGGTAATTTTCATAAACTTCTAATAGACAATGCCGATCTGTTTTCTTTCTCCCATGCAGACATGCCAGGTATCCCAAAAGACATTGCCACGCACAAGTTGAATGTTGATCCACTCTACCCGCCGGTACGACAAATAAGAAGAAAATTCAACGCCATAATCAACAAGGCCATTTGTGATGAGGTGAATAAACTACTCGCTAACGAGCTCCGTCCGAGAGTTGAAATACCCCCAATGGGTCGCCGGTGTGGTCATGGTGAAAAAGAAAAATGGAAAGTGGCGAATGTGGACTTTATGGACCTAAGCAAGGCTTGCCCGAATGACTCCTTTCCGTTGACCCACATCGACCTACTCATCGACGCAACGACAGTACACGAGTTGTTAAGCTTCTTGGACGCCTACTCAGGTTACAACCAAATCCTCATTGAAGATGAGGATCAGGAAAAGACCATTTTCATCACCCATCAGGGTCCAGGGAACGTACTACTATAGAGTCATGCCATTCAGGTTAAAAAATGCAGGGGCAACTTATCAAAGGTTGGTCACTAAAATGGTCAAGGACCAGCTCGCTAAACAAAGGAAGTTTACATAGACGATGTGTTGGTCAATTCAAAAAGGAAGGATGACCACATCGACCATCTAACAGAAGCGTTCAATATTCTAAGGCGATACGGCATGAAGCTGAACCATGAAAAATGTGCCTTCGGCATAACCTCGGGCAAGTTCCTCGGCTTTCTGGTATCATAAAGAGGCATCGAGGTCAACTCTGACTAGATCAAAGCCATCAAGGGAATACCCAAAGTATTGACCAGCAAAAAATAGGTACAAAAATTGACCGGCCGTATAGCTATCTTGTCGAGGTTCATCTCACAATCCTCTGACAGATGCCACAAATTCTTCAATGTGCTTGAAAAGGACAACGAACTCCAGTGGAATTTAGAATGCATCGAGGCCTTAAGATAACTGAAGGCATAATTGTCATCGCCCCCGCTACTCGCCAAAGCAGAACTTGGCGAACGCCTCCTAATATAGTTGGTCGTACAGAGGTTGCAATAAGTGCAGTACTGGTCCGTGAAAAAAAAGGTACGCAATCTCCAATCTATTACATTAGCAAAACCCAGGTTGATGCTGAAACAAGGTATCCCCACATCGAAAAGTTGGCCTTGGCATTGGTCATAGTTTCACAAAAGCTTAGACCCTATTTTTAATGTCACCCCATATCGGTGGTCATGACCTTCTCCTAAGAAGCATCCTATATAAACCCTAGCTGTCAGGGAGATTGGCCAAATGGGCCATGGAATTGAGTGAGCACAATATAACATATTAGCCGCGAACAGCAGTAAAATCGTAGGTACTGGCCGACTTCGTTGCCAATTTCAATGCCAAAATAATGCATGACGTCGAGAAGGAAACTTCTTGTACCTCTCCCAGGTTACCCGACCTATACATCGATGGCGCTTCCAATGCTTCAAGATTTGGAATGGGACTCGTACTCGAGGTCCCAACAGGCGAATTCATCCGCCAGTCCATATGTTTCCTCGATATGACTAACAACGAGGTCGAGTATAAGGACATCAATTCATCGGGAAAAAGACCGCCGAATTCTTTGAGAAATCGCACATCAAACGAATACTCTCCACGCGATATCACACTGCAGGCAACGGCCAAACCGAGTCCTCTTACAAAACAATACTAAACATTTTGAAGAAAAAGCTTGATGACGCCAACAAACTGTGGCCGGAGTTACTACTAGAAGTGCTATGGGCATACTGCACTACGCCAAAAACAAGCACAAGAGAAACACCATATTCACTAGTCTATGGGACTGACTCAGCGATACGAGTTGAGGTCGGGGAACTAAGTTTGAGATACTTATTAGGATCCAATCCATGCACCAAAACAATGAGTGCATGACATGTGTTTTTCATATGCTCCTATTTACCAAGTATCGTTTTTTTGTAATCGATCAATTTATTAATCACCAACTAAGCAATAAAAGCACCACAGCTAAGCTAGCTATAACCCCACTTGATGTATATCATTTAGCCACGATTAATCTATATATATTCTTATCTCAATTTATCATTTAATCATACTCCCTTCGGTCCACAATAAGTGTTCAATTTACTTTTTGATTTTGGTCCAAAATAAGTATATAGTTAGGTAATCAAGAAAAATTCAATTTATTTTTACTCTTTTACCCTTATGTGCATATCCCTAAAAAAATTTCTCTTTCATCATATTAACTTGCTAAATAAGGGTAGTTTAGTCATATTAGATAATTTTGTATAGAATTTAGTATTTTCTTAATGGGCAAGCTAAAAATAAATTGAACACTTATTATGAGCATGAAAGAGTAATAAATTAGCATAATTTGCCCGTCGTATTTTCTTCTCCCCGATGATTGTTTATGAAAGTGAGATGATAGTGATGTCTTATCAAGGGGAACAAAAACTGCACTAAATCATACTATAAAGTATAAGTGGACTAGGTACTAGGAAAAGGAGAAACCTTATTAGGGACAGAAAATCATGCGCAACTCCAAACAATCCATAAATGGCAAAAGATTCAGAAACCGATCTGCTTGTCGGGGCGCCAAGTACGTGTTAGTAATCTATATTTGTAATCATGAGAAAATAAAATAACATAAACATAAATGTAAACGAAATAACAAAAATCAATTCGATTTCATTGAATTCACAGTGTTTCCTTAAAGAATTTAATCCCTTTTAGTACCCAAGATTTCAAACCTCAGTATTTCAGCGAACACAAAGTTCGATAGCAAATCACACTTACTGTTGCTTTCTTTGAAGTTAAAATATGCAGAAGAACGGAGAAGAACTCAGAAAATTCGTATTGAAATTATGAGTAGAATAGTCTTGTATTTATAGCCAAAGTGGAGTTGAAATTTGAAGAGGTGCAACTAGGGGTGTTCATGATTCGGTTTGGATTGGTTTTTCCCTTAGAAGAAATCAAGCCAAGTAAGTCGGTTTTTCTCGATTCGGTTTATGTCGGTTTTTTAGTTTTGTCGGTTTTTTTCTTAAATATAAGATATACACTACAAAACACATATTCTTGCGACCACATTTTCAATGTAACACTATCAAATCAATTGCTCTTTGAGAAATCTATTATTTACCAATATATATTGATGATAGTTGAATCAAATAGTGATGAATAATTTAAGGACTCAATTAAAAATATATTATTTTTGACACGAAATGGATTCTTACACTAAACAAAAGAAAATTACCAATCAAACTAGAATGTAAAGGTAAAGAACTATATTAAAAGTGCAAACTATTAATATTTACCATAATATTTTTAAAACTTTGTATAACAATATACATATATATAGGTATAATAATAAATTTAAAATAGCTACTACTATGGTCGGTTTGGTTCGGTTTTTTTCTTATTAAAACCAAAACCAAACCAAATTTGATCGGTTTTTAAAATTCAAAATCAAAACCAAACCAAACAAAAAAGTATCGATTTTTTTGGTCAGTTTGGTTTTGTTTTCGATTTTTCGGGTTTTTATGAATACCCCTAGGTGCAACTCTTCAGAATGACTGTTTTTGCAAAACGGTCACAGCATAAATGCCATAACATACATGACTATTTACTCAACAATAAAGAAGGAAAAATTGAAGGGTAGTTAATTTTTTGTTACAAAAACAGAAAACTGAAAATTGGATAATTGAATTGGATTTAATATTAATATTTATTTTAATATTAATATTCTATTGTTAAAATAAATATTTAATAACATTTCTGTTAATATTTACTATTAACAAATAAATTTGGTCCAAAAATTAATTAATAATCGATTGACCAAATCCGGAGCCGAGCGACGACGATGACGACAACACAAGACTTGCCTTCTTCTCAACTCATTATGAGCTAGAAGAAGAGCAATTACTTATATACCCATCAAAAATATTTTCCTCTTCCAATATGGGACAATATTCCTTCATCAAGGAGTGAAAACTTAAAATTTCACTTAAAATTTTCATTTCCCTCCATTTCCTATTCACCCCATTTTAAGCATTAATAGGTTAAAAACCCAACAAACAGTACATACACCAAATGCAATTTGAGGATGGTATAATCCTTAAAGCAGAATATGACATATTTCAAATTCTTTTGCCAAAAACTTACTGTACATTTTCACACATATTAATTAAGAGTCCGAAACTTTTTTGATGATTTTTGGGACAAAAAGTATATTTTTAATGCTAAAAAAAGTTACATAAATAGATATTTCGCAGTATAATACTGCGAATTACTTTAACGGAATTAAAAAGAGAAAAAAGATAGATATGTAGTGCGAGATATGATTACTTTAGGTAACTGAAGTAATGAGGTAGTGTGAATAGTCACTTTTTGAGTGTCCTTAAAGAAAAAGCCTAATTTTGTCGATTTTCTTTTATATCTTTACCAAAATGTCAAATTCAATTCATCTAATACGTCAGTCTCAAATGCTAAAGTGAGATTTGGAAGGGGAAAAAAATATCTAAAGCAAGTTAAGCACAAATTAAGAAAAGAATACAATAATGATGCAAGTAGCAATTTTTAACTTCAAATGCCAACGTTTACTTTGACCACCTTTGGTTAGTCTAGAAGTTCAAAGTTCAGATGAGACAATGACACATATTCAATCAGTGCCCCATATTTGATATTTCTAAGTTATAGCCCGTTTGACCAAGTTGCAAAAATCAGCTTATTTTGATAAGCAATTTTTTTTTAAAAGTGCTTTTCTCAAAAGTACTTTTGGTGAGAAGTATTTTGTGTTTGGCTAATTAGTTTGAAAAGCACTTCTGAGCAGCAATTAGTGTTTGGCCAAACTGTTAAAAACTGCTTTTAAGTGTATTTTTCTCAAAAGTGCTTTTGGAGAGAAGCTACTTTTTCTGCTTCTCCAAAACTGCTTCTGCTTCTCCTCAAAAGTACTTTTTTTCCTTCTAGAAGCTTGGCCAAACACCTCAATTTTTGGCCAAATATGTTTTTGGCCCAAAAAAAATATTTTTGACCAAAAATAAACTTGGTCAAACAGGGTATTAATGCTTTGACTTTCTTATCACTTTGGTTGTTGTATAGAAGTTTAATTTTTGAAAAATGACGTACATATATAGACCTAATTTCTTAAAGAAGTGTCTTCTTCTATCATAGCTTGTTGTTTAATAAATGGGGTGGGGGATGACGAACGTTACTTCTGACTTGCTTTGCTTAAAAAAATAAATAAATTATATATATATATATATATATATATATATATATATATATATATATAGGCTTGGCTTATTTTCTTGTTCAAAAATTGGTGACTTGGTTAAAATAACGAGCCTAAAATTGGGTTAAATTCAAAAATAGTTAGATTTACAAGCGGTAATTGAAAATTAGTCACAGTTACAAAAATAATTGAAATTTAGTCACTTTTTATGTAAAGATAAGTCTGAACGAAAACACTGTTTAAAATCCGAAAAATTATTCCAACATAATATACTGGAACTCCAGCATAATATATTGGTCCATCATAATATGCTGATTATCCTGGAATTTTTCGTGTGTTGGAGTTCGAGCATAATATGCTGGAAGTTCATACACAGGTACACAAATCTCCAGTATATTATGCTAGACTTTTCGTGTTGTACCAAAATATTGGCTATATTTTAATGACTTTGCAAACGCTGACTATTTTTTAGTTACGAGTCCGAAAACTAGCTAGCCCGTACTATTTTCTCCTAAAATCAATTATCTACGGGGTTTGGGGCCAACAACTGAAAACTAAGAGAAAATTAACGAAATAGCAACAAATCAACATTACTTATCAATAATTTGCCATTAAGTCATGCTACACAAAATAGTCAAAAGAGCTACCAAAGATATTCAACATTTAAAAACCTAGGCAAAAGAGGAATTTTTTCAATAGATATGATCCGAATTCATTAAAAACACATGGATGAGAAGATATATAATTTTTGAGAAAAAATGAAGATGATTTGGACCAGTTTGGAATCAAAATCCATTATAGCTGATTAAGGGAGGCAAATAGTTCGGGCCCGGTCCTAAACGAGCCTCACGGGCCGGTTCTACGTGAGCCGAATTTAAACAGTTCCGGGCTCCGTGGGCTTTTGAGTGTAACCAGACTTGGACCGGGGACCACGAACTAATGGTCCCAGGCTATGCGGGCCTGGCCCAATCCTAAACGGGCCTAAGTCGGCCTTGACAATTTTTTTTAAATTTTTTTTATCTACGGCAATTTCTTGTAAATTATATAGTTCTTAGCATATTGTGATATATTCGCTTAGATTTTGGATAGATTCGATGCGCGTGGAGGACAATTTGAGGGGCAAAGGCATCGTGAGCTAGAGATTTCGCCGGTTCGAGGTGAGTAATGATTGTAAATGATATCCTGAGGGTTTGAAACACCGGATTGCACATCGTAGTGCTATATTGAGGTGAGACACGCGCTGGATGACGAGCGTGAGGTCTTTTACTACTGGGGATTATGACTTGGTCCATCCCAATTGATAAATTTACCGCGTATTTGACTGAAACTTATTTGTTATCACCATGATTTGGGCTTTGTGCCAATTATTTGAACCCTTCGGGGATTTTTTACCACTATTTCCTCACTGTTTTGATTTATTACTTGAACTCAGTCCTGTTGATAACTACTGTTTTACAAACTCAACCACTTTTACTCAGATTTAAAAATTAAATGAAATTTTTAAATGATGTTTTGGGCAGAGAACTATTGTTTTACTAATGTCCGAGGGGCTTGTGATGATTTTCGGACTGAGTGAGACTGAGGGTCATATGTGAGGATATGCTGAGTGATATGAGGTCGATGGCCTGAGATACATTTATATGCTACGAGGTTGCTTGAGTGATATAAGGCTGAGTGCCGAGTGATGTGAGGCCGAGTGCCGAGTGATGATGCCACGAGATGACTTGATATAGCGCTTGCGCCATAAGGGGGCCCCTCCGGAGTTTGCACACCCACAGTGAGCGCGGATACCTATTATTCTGAGAGTGAGCCCGAGGGGCTGATATGAGTGATTATGAGGTTGCCCGAGGGGCTGACACTATTCTGAGAGTGAGCCCGAGGGGCTGATATGAGTGATTGTGAAGTAGCCTGAGAGGCTGGTACTGTTATGAGATATTGCCCGATGGACGAACTATTATGTGTTCATATTTCATATTTACTTGTCATTTTACCTATTATACTGTGGTATTTGTGCCCGAGGGGCGGATTTTCAAAAGAGGTTTACACTGAGTTAAGATATTTTTAAAGATTTCACAGCTTCACTGCTTTTCTCAAAGGGTTTTACACCGCTTCTATACGGCATGTTGGTTGCTTTACGTGATTTCTTATGCTCAATTGTTATTTACATTTATTACTTACTGAGTTGGAGTACTCACTTTACTCCCTGCACTTTGTGTACAGATGCAGGTATTTATATACCTGGTAACGGGTATTAGCTGATCGGAGGCAGTGTTGATGGAGTTTAGCGAGGTGGCTGCCAGCGTTTGCAACACCGCTTTTCTCCCTTATGTTCACCATTCCTTTTTTGTTAATTCAGTCCTTGTATTTATATTTACACTCTAATAGATGCTCATGACTTGTGATACCCCGATTTGGGTTATGTTTGGGCTGTATTTTCACACTTTATGATAAACTTTTTGTTTAGACTGTGGTTATTTAATCATGTTAAAAATTACTTATTAATATTAACTGTTCAGAAAAGGCGAAATGGGTTGGTTGATTGGCCTTATCTTTATGAGTGGCTCCATCACGACCGGATCGAAGTTTGGGTCATGACACCTAAGTGGGCCTATTTATTTGTGGGGCTATTTATTTATTTAAAGTTTTTATCTAAGACATTTTTTTGTAAATTATATTATATAGTTGTGACTTAAAAAATTTTAATTCAAATTTAAAACACAAAATATTGTAAAAAGATATTCAAAGGAATGTGTTATAATTTTTATTATTATGACGTTAAGAAAACACGGCCCAATCTTTTTTAGCCTCCCCTTCCCCTCATCCCCACCGCAATGGAATGAGCACAATAAGGTGCTAATACCACCATTGAGAATAAAAAGAAACTAATCAAGATGTGCCAAAATACAAGTTAAATATTAATTTTACATGGTATCTCTTACAAATTTCATAAACCTTTCAAGGTTCGGATATATTTCTGTTGGTAGTGGCAAAAAAGAAGCTTGTCCATCACCGCATTCGAGCCAAGCTGTATGTTTCTCAAGTTCAGCTAGCATTTCTTCATAAGCTTCGTCTACTCTGGTTGTGTTTCTGCAAGTCCAAAATTTCTTCGTTCCGAACGGATTCAATATCTGAAATTTACTAATTTTTTCAAGCTCTCCCTCATAGACGCTCTATAATTACCAATTTGAAGTCTTGCTTGACTGAAAGCGCTCTTCGATGCCAATATTGAAGCTTGAATAGTTAAAATGTCTCGGGCCATCCTTGAAAGGACCGAAAAGTATTTTTCTTTGTCCTTCCATCATTCCAAAAGATTAAATGAGCCGTCGGGATTCACTTCCTCAAGTCCATGTGACAAATAAACTTCAAGCTCATTTAGTTGTGAACAATTACTAGTGGTACAACTTTGAGAACCCCTGAACTCGGTCCAAACAGTAAGTGCTCTTACTCCTGCAGTTCTTTTAGATGATTGATAACTAGAAGAAGAAAGAGTTGGAATATCTGGTCTAACATTATCTATTACAATTTGATAAGCATTATAACTAGTTAGAGCATTTATTTTAATTAAGACTTGTGCGTCCGAAAGTGTAGACAATTCCTCAGGTTCAAGTGCTAAACCATTATAAATGGATCAATAACAATATTAAGGACCACCTAATTTCATAGTAAAATTTAACAAGGAAGCGTTACCATAAATAGGGGGAATAGGGTAAAAATATTTTTTAAAATTTCTTTCTCATAGAATCAATAGCTACTTCATAAATTTTCCCACCCTCTGACAAATAAGCAAACAAATTTGCAAGATCTGCAAGATAAACTAAACAGTTCGAAATAGTAGGATAATATTGCTTAGAAAATTCATTTGTAGCAACTTGAAATCTTTCTAAAAAATCTACAAGCATTTTAACATTAGCCCAATCCGCATTTGTAAGGTGCTCATCATGAACATTAAACGTTGAGTTTATGGGGTTTCTATATTCTTATGCAACAACTAAACTTTCATACATGTAATTTCATCTAGTTAGATAAGTTTTAGGAACTTTTCTTTCTCTTAGGCCAAATTCATCGCATCTTTTAAAATATTCTCTAAGTCTACTTTTACGATTTGAATAAAAAAGCCAGTGAAGAGCCATTTTAACCTTTTTAATTTCAACATTTAAAATTCGCATACCATCACCCACAATTAAATGGTAAATATGACAAATAAATCTAACAAGAAAAATATTATTAAATGCAAGATTAGTGTAGCGGTAAGAAAGGCTACATCATTAGTGTTACTAGTAGCACTATCCATTGAAATTGATATTATTTTATTACTAATTTAAATATATCTACAAATATTTGTAACGGTGCTAGAAACAAACTGCCATGTGTGACGTGAATTAATTATTCTATAAGCAATAATATATTTTTGTATTATCCAGTCCTCATCAATCCAATGACTTGTTACAATAAGATAATCACAGTCATTACCACTTCTACCAAAATCAGTAATAATAGCAATACGATAATTAATATGAGTAAATAAATAATGCAAATATTATTCATATTCATGTTTATATTTATAAATATCGCTCTTTACGATTGCACGAGGCCATCCTTTATAAGTAGGATTAAAAATTCTTCTAATATAATGCACAAAGTGAGAGTTAGAAGGAAAACTATTGGGTAAGCACATAACAGTAACCATTTTTTCCAATTATTCCCTACCTTTTCTTGGGTCATAATATAAAATAGCACCGGTAACAGTATTAATTCCCGATTTAAATTGATTTGACCCAGCTCTAGGGTCAGGCTGACTAGTTGGACTTGTCCCCTGATCGCAACTTTCATTTGAAAATATTTAGCTTTATCTTGAGGGTGTATCATTATGTGTCTCTTCAAACTTCTCCTCCCCCTTCCCCCCCTCCCCCTCCCCCGGATCAACATAGTTAAAAGCCATCTCGTTGCCACAAGTTATACACTTAGCTAATATATTTTTCTCTTATTTGAGTAAAAAAAGGTCAAACAAGAGATGTTTCGGCCTGTTTAGAAAGTTGTCTAGAAAAAGTAGGGGTAATAGTTGGGGGTCAACCGGGGAATCATTTGGATTAGTTGGATTAACTTCAACAACAAGGACTAGTGGGTGTATCATCATCCGATTGCATTTCATCTAAATCTATTTCCTGTTCATTTTCTTCATCAATAGTTAGATTACCATAAAGAGAATTCATATATTCATGATCTAAGTTTTCATCACCTCCAACATTATCCACATATTAACACTCAGTAAATTGTAATAAAGTATTATCCCTATTAGAATATGAGTAGGTGGAGGGTGGGTATGTTGTTTGGGTAGGGGAGGCCGGAGAATTAGAGAAGGAATAGATTGGCCACTAGATTCACCACTCTTGGATTTTTCATTATTTTTTTACTAAATATTTTTTTTAAGGAATATGTCATCTTAATGATAATTATACAAAGTAATTAAATAAAATAAATAAAACTATAATATTAAAACTAAAGAGTTGGAACGAGTTTACCGAATTGACGAATAACTTGTTGAAAATTAATTATCGTTGAAGACTTGAAGACTTGAATACTTCAATTCACCAACTTTATAATTTTTCACACAAGTTGCAATAACAAAGTAACCAATTTTAGAAGAAAATTAGAGAGAGGTTGATGATTTGGTGAAGAAAAATAAAAGAATGAGGGGGTATTTATAATTGAAAATAGGGATAAGTGTAATTATAAAAAAATTTAGGGTTAAAACAAAGTTGGAAGGGGGAAGGGGAGGTGGGGTTAAATATCTATTTTATAAATAGACAACGGCTATTTTGGAAGCAATAACGACTCCATTTTAAATGAGTAACGCTCAGAAAATTAAGTGGGAATTCTTTTAAATGTAGCCGTTGGGGACCAGTTGAGACCGTTTGAGAGCGGTTGAATAAGCCCACTTAGGACCCGGTGCCGGGACCAAATGATCCTGGTCCTAATGGTCCTCTAATGTGAACCGACCCACATGGGCCTGTATATCTCCCTGGTCCCGGGCTTAAACGGGTAGGACCGTTTAGGCCCATTACCCATATGGGCTCGCGGGCCTAGGCCGATCTTAGGCCTAATCGGTCCACTTGCCATCCTTATCACTGATATATAATATTAAAAAAACCTAGGCAAAAAGGATATTTTTGTATGATAGGAATTCGTTGAAACGACATAGATGCGGCAATATACAAAATTTAAGGTGATTTTGACTGATTTAGTATCAAAATTTATAATCGGAATTGGGTTTATAATTTTCTCTATGCCAGATGTATCTAACATATATCTCATATGTATCTCTCATACAAGTATACATGAATATACAGTGATAAATATTTGATACATATGTGATACACAAATGATACACTGAAATACACATCGGATCACATACCATCTTCTTCCATATTGATCTTCAACTTTAAATTTGGCTCAAATTTCAATTTAAACCATAACAAATCTCCGCAAAATTCATCCTAAATTTAAGAGTCAAAATTCTTTAAATGTACCCAATATATTTCAAGAACACCCACTCGAAACAAATTCTAACTTTGATAGCCCAAATTTCTAACTCAAGATTAAGCAAACTTCAATGGAGTTAAAACTTTAAATTACCTCTAATCTTCCTCAAATTTATTATATTTTCCTATCTTAAATTTATAAAGAGCATGTAATTGATTTTTTATTTATTTTCTTGGACTTTTATTTTATAATATATGTGTTGTGTGTTTATTGTTAGCTAGTATTTGATCATGTTTCTACTCAGTTACAGTAGTTCATGAACTAATTTCTCTATTAAATTTTGTCTCATTTCAAATATCATCTGGGAAATTGTAATCTGAACTCCTGCAAGTACTAATTATCGGGGAAATATCCTCTAGTATTTTACACCAATTAAACGATTTAACTATAAGGTCACAAATTAAAGTAAAGAAATATAGTATCACTTAATTATGATTATATGAAAATAATTTATATACAAAGACACATTTATGTATTTATTTGTCTGGTATAAATAATTAATTTGAGTATCATGGCGATTATAACTCAGTATAGACAGCCTGGACGAAGGCGATCAGAGGTTAACAAGCATGAGTCGTCATGTGACCATCTGGGTTGAAGTCAAGTAGCAGGAGCGAAAATAACGGCTAACACAACCTTGGAATATCCAAAGAATATTCCCTTTGAATATTCTTTCTGTTGTACTTTTAGGATTTTTTAGGGAATGTCCCACAAAGAGAGATATATAGATTAAGAGAGAGAGAAGGGGAAGGGGGACCGATTTGGGAGAGAAGAACACAGTTGTTAGAGAGAAAATACAAAGAACCACTTTTAATAGAGATTCCTTCTTTTTGTAAACTATTCTATTGTCTTTTCCATCAGATTCAAAAAAAAGTGCATGATATTCTCTAACATTCGTGTTAATCGTGATTGTTAAAGGAAAGAATCTCTCACCCTCTTCAATATTGGATGAATCTTTCCCGCTATTTATATTTATTGCCATTCAATATTGTTGTAACGACTCGACCGGTCGTTTTGAGCTCTAGCGCGTCGTTCAGCAGTTGAAAGTCATGAATAGCTTCATTTCAGGTATATTGACTTGTGCGTATGGTCAGAGTTGAATTTCGGGAAATTCGGAGTCAAATTGAAAAGAAAATTTTCATTTCGGTAGCCTTAAGTTGAAGAAAATGGCTAAGATTGAAATTTTAAGTAAACGACCTCGGAATCGAGATTTGAAAGTTCCAAGAGGTTCGTATGATGATTTGGACTTGAGCGTATATCCGGATTTGGTTTTGGATAAACCGTGAGCATTTCGGCGTATATTGTGGAAGTTAGTATTTTAGAACAATTTTTTAAATTTGGGTTGGAAGACATTTCAGTATTATAGATGTCCGTTTGGGATTTTCGAGTCTGGAAATAGATCCGTATGGTAATTTTGGAGTTGTGAGCGCGATCGAAAGTGAATTCGGATGTCCGGAGATCATTTTGAAGTCATTTGGCTAAATATAGAAATTTGAAGGTTTTTGAGAAAATTCGACCGGAAGTGGAAATTTTGATATCGGGGTTGGAATGCGATTTCGAAAGTTGGGGAAAGTCCGTAATGTCGAATGTGACTTGTGTGCAAAATTTGAAGTCATTCCGGAATGATTTTG
>MU767450.1:120557-133454 GCA_026770625.1 Nicotiana glauca | reverse complement strand
AGGATATATATATATATATATATATATATATATATATATATTTATATATATATATATATAGGCCCACTTCAGGGCCGTTGGATCAAAGATCCTCGACGGTCCTGATTGCCCATAAATGAAATGGGGTCGTTTGGTCTGGAACGGGGCTGGACCGGGTTGGGGAGCTCTGGGCGTAACGGGTGTGGGCTGGAAATCCATTTGGGCCAAGAGAATTTTGAAGACTGGCCCAAATTTGAATGCACTCTCTTGTTTTTCCAAATTTTCCATGCTTTCTCTTTTGTTTTTTTTCTTTTTTTTCTAAAAAAAAATTAAAACTAGCATCCTAAATTAAAATATCAAACCAAATTAATTTAAAAAAATACTAACTAATTACCACAATTAACAAATTGAAGAAAAGCTAACTCACAAATCACAAATTAGAATTAAAAGGTGAAAGATGACTATTTTTGTAATTTTCCTTTTTCCTTTTTTTTTGTAGAATGACCTAGTTACTTAATTAGTCCTAAAATGCTAAATTATATTCTATAAATAGATGCACATATATTTTTTTTGTATTTTTTCATTAATTAAAATACACAGACAAAATACGAACAATTAACAGAAAATATCACAAAAATCCAAAAAATTGCAAATACTGAAAGAAATTATTTTGTTTTGAATTTCTAGGAGTAATTCATATAGGGCAACAATCAAATGCTCACAGCTGCCCCTCTCTGCTCGGAAACACGAAGAGTTTTCGGGCAAAGATAAAATGAGCGGATACGAGCGATTTTTGCCCGTTTGAATACTCCGTGGGAAGAACCTTTGAAAAAATTGACCGCACCTTACTTCTGAGATTGTCTACATATTCTTGGCTAAAAAGAAATTAGGTCAGTGTAGTTCAAGAATGTCTGGTAGTTGGAACTACCATGAAACTGTGATTTCACTATTTCTGTTACTGCTGCTACTGCTTACTGAACCCCCTTATTACACCATGTCAAAATAAAAAGAAGCTAGATTAAAATATGATCTATGCTTTATAAAAATCCTATCTATATCTTCACACTTTCTCTTGTGGTTCTTGTTGCCTTATTGACTGGTATTCTTCCGGTGAATATCCCTTTGTTGCCGTCTTGAATTGTAGTCTGAGATGTTTTCCTTTTTCCAGGTGATGCCTGGCTGCTAATCTTGAATGTATTCCCATGCTCTCCAGGCGGGCTCTTGACTGCTGACTTGAAATGTATTCCCATGATCTCCAAGCGGGCTCCTGACTGCTGACTTGAAATGTATTCCCATGCTCTCCAGGCGGGCTCCTGACTGCTAAACTTGAATATATTCCCATGCTCTTCAGGCGGGCTCCTGACTGCTGACTTGAAATGTATTCCCATGCTCTCCAGGCGGGCTACTGACTGCTGACTTGAAATGTATTCCCATGCTCTCTAGGCGGGCTCCTGACTGCTGAACTTAAATGTATTCCCATGCTCTCCAGGAGGGCTCCTGACTGCTAAACTTGAATGTATTCCCATGTTCTCCAGGCGGGCTCCTGACTGCTGACTTGAAATGTATTCCCATGCTCTCCATGTGGGCTCCTAACTGCTAAACTTGAATGTATTCCCATGCTCTCCAGGCGGGCTCCTGACTGCTAAACTTGAATGTATTCCCATGCTCTCCAAGCGGGGTCCTGACTGATGACTTGAAATGTATTCCCATGCTCTCCGGGCGGGCTCCTGATTGACAAAACAAAGAAAATTTTCTGCCCCAGTTTGGTAGCTGGGCACATATGTGAGTGTTAAACTGAATCATATTACCAAATATTACTAAGAATTTGAAAGCTAGGTCTCATTATCCAAGGGGGTCCTGACAACTCTTAATTAAATGACCATTATAAATCTAAGTTATGTCTTATAAAGATGTAACTTTCGCTAAATCTTGTTATCTAAGAGGTTCTTAAACTACTACCCATTATCCAAGAGGGTCCTGACATATTCTAGTTAAAAGACAGTTTTGAACTTAAATTTTATCTACTGAAGGTACGACTTCCATTATATCTTGTTATCTAGACAGACCTTAAAACTACGTCCCATTATCCAGGAGCGTCCTGAAAACTCCTAATTGAATCCTATCTTAAACATGCAAACTCTAAAACCAACTTATATTCCTTGGGGTACATTTATGCTAGATTTTGCTACGTATGACTATTTTGAATTCTAAACTAGGTCCCATTTTCCAGGAGGGCCCTGACAATTATAATCAAACCTGTCTGGTGCTTGCCTTCCCTTACGGAGGGTTTTTCCAAAACAAACAAAATTTCTGCCCCTGTTTCAATCAAAGAAAAATCTTGTCAGTTTAAAATGTGGTGGTTGGTTTGTGGCCTTGAACTTTGAGGGAGATTGCTCCTTCACTTCCCATGATGACTGATTTCCATTCGAAGGTCTTGCTTGTTTATGGACTATTCCCTTTCTCTATCTTCCTCATCACATGAAATACCTCTTCTCCCAATACCTTTTATCTGTTGCATTGCCCCTGAACTGATATTTACCAACCTTTGTGTCTCACATGAACCCCAGAGCACGTCAATTGCCACCCCCAGTGTGTATGCTGTTCTTTCTTGACTTAAACCACTGGCCCTGTTCTTGAGGTCTAGGCTCCCTCATTTTCCATGATAACTTTTGATTTCTGCTTGGAAGATATTTCTTGTCACTTGTCTATCACCCTTTTGGTCAGTCTTGCCATGATAACTTTTGATTTCTACTTGGAAGATCTTGCTTGTCACTGGTCTACCACCTTTTTGTTAGTCTTATCACAGAAAATACCTTTGATCCGTTTACCCTAGCCCTCCTTCTGTTGCATTGTCCATGAATTAATATATTCCAAGCTTTTGTATTTCACATGAATCCCAAAGTATGTTGATGTTACCAGCTCAGTGCGCTTGCTAATCTTTTCGGACTTATGATGCTTTGATGTGCTAACTAGATCCCATTTTGTGCAATTGGAAAGCTGGTGGCAAATTTTGAAGTCGTTTCTCACTTGTTCTGACAAGACATACTCAAGAAGAGGAAGTAAACAAAACAAAAGGAACATAGTGGAGGACAATGGGAAGAGATGATTCCTAACAAGAAAACTACAAAGTGGAAACCTATCGGATGTGGATACCAACCCTAATGACCATGACATGCACCTGTGGCCGATTCTGTCAAGCAAGTCTGATGTTCAACTCCTGTTGTACTCCTAAACCGTGAAACTGAGCTTCAATGCCCTGATTATCCATTCTGATTCACAATCCCTATTCGACTTGTAGTGCCCGAAGGGTTTTCACTATTAAGCCACTCTCATTTGATTCTTTCTCTCAACTTACAGTCGCCTCAAGGTGACGGTTTTTACCAATAAGACTCTCTCATTTTTTATTTCTCTCAGCTATCATCGCCTTACGATGCCCGTGAGGGTTTTCAACAATAAGACCCTCTTATTTTCCATTTTCCTTGCTTGGACCGGAGTGTTGTCCCTACATGAATCATCTTTACTTGCTCGACTTGGCATCTCTCGAAGACTGATCGGAAGGTCTTTATTTAGACCGTGATGTGGGCTTTTGGATAGGGTTACAAAGAAAGGTTATCAAAAGGCTCAAACAATTCAAATGGGTTCAAAATTACAACCTTCGGAATCAAATCTCTTGCACAACCACAACTTCTGCCCCAGTTTCTTTTCTTGGGGACTTTTGGAACTTTACTTTGATGAGACCGAACCGTGAGGCTGCCTACATATCCTTGAAAGGAATCAGGTCGAACGTAGTTCATGAAATAATAATTGCCTTGTTTTGTTGTGATTTTCTCTTTTCTTTTCCTTTTCTTCGTTCTCTTCTTTTCTTTTCTTTCTCCCTTTTCTCTTTTTGTTGTTTTTTTCTTTTTCTTTTTCTTCTCTTTTCTTTTTTTTCTTTTTTTTTTTCATTCTTTTCTTCTCTCCTTTTCCTTTACTTATCTCTCACGCTTGTGTTTTTGATCTTTGCTACTGATTCCAAAAGAGGGGTATGAAAGAAGATGAATAAGGCTCAAAGGGGTAACAAAGAATAAAATGTTTAGGTAGCAGAACAAAATGCCTTCATTATTCCAATCTTCAAAACATGCCAAGTACAAACAACACAGTTAAACAAACCACAGAAAACATTCGTATCATCTTTTGTTTGTACTAGACTTGATAACCATGTCCACACATTCGCCTTCCAAATCTGTTAAATACAGAGCACCATTGGACAACACTCTCATTCTCCTTACCACGAACGGCCCCTGTCAATTTGGGCGAACTTGTCGTTAGCTTCAACATGATGCATTTTAATAGGGTTTCTTTATGTTCTATCTACCCTAGTTTCATATGGTTTGGGCTTCAAATGATCTCAAAATGTCTAAATCTGTTCTTATTTCCCTCAAGTGTCCTCGTCATCTTCAAAATTTTTCCATTACTTCATGATTAAACTAACTTTTAAGACCAGGTCTAGAATTTTGCATGACTGTCATGTCATTAGAACCAGCATGAAAAGAACTATAAAAGGAGAAGAGAACTAAACAGAAATGACTAGAAATAGCAGAAAACAAAGAATTGCATTAGACAGACGGGGAAAGAGTTTCTACAACAAAACAAGCACAATAAACTAGGGTATAACCCTTAGAACAAACCTAGACAACACTAAATGAGACACTACAACCAAAGGAACTAGACAAAATAAAGGATAGAAGGGTTTGGGTCACAAGACAATATCCAGATTACAACCCCGAAATAACCTAGACAACAGAAATGACAACAAACTAAGCCACCAAAACTCCTCTCTAGATGACCAATAAATGAAGCGTCTTTCCGATCACCAAACATGATATCTTAGCCACTAATTCTACATCAACAATACTAGGAACTTCACAAGTCTTCATCACATTATTCTTAACAAGTCGCTTTTGGGTTCCTTTTGCCGGCTCGTTCTTAAGATCAACTCCTGATAGCGCTAAAAGCTTAGTAGCACATGAACCTCCGAGGCTCCCAGAAGAGTTCTCATATTCTTTTTCAAAATAAATCATACCCGCCATATGCTTCTCATTATGCACAGGTGATGGACTTTGGCTAGTGTTTGCTGCATCTGGATTTTGCACGACAATGTCGCCTGCATCAATAAGCTTCTGAATCACATTCTCCAGATTCCAACACTTCTCTATGTCATGCCCCAGGGCATCTGAGCAATATGCGCACCTTTGAGAAAAATCAAACTTCTTTGGAAGAGGGTTTGGCAATTTTATCTGGATCGGTTTCAACAGGTCCAATTTCCTTAGCCTCTGGAACAGACTGGCATATGACTCTCCCAATGGAGTGTAGGTTTTATTCTTCCGTAACCTCTCATTCTTAAATGCTTGATTGGGACAGAAACCTGATCCAGGGGGTTTTCGGTAGGCTCGTGGGGGTAGATAGTCATTTTGTGGAGCTGGGTACTAGGAAAGTGATGTATGACTTTGGGAGTTCTGTGGAGAGAAGTAGCATCGGGGAGGGTCATTTGGTGCACAAGGATATCCACGGGGACGATGTCAAGGCTGGGAGTGTCGATTAGGAAAGCCTATCAGATCATCTTTTCTGTTTCTCTTTCTTTTACCCAAGCTTACTGGGATGTTCTGAATGTCTTTCGAACAACTCATGATTTTACCTGACTTGATTCCTTCTTCTACTAGCTCCCCCATTTTTAACACATAATTAAAAGGCTTTCCCAAGGCCGGGATCAAATGACTGAAGTAGGTGGGTCCCTGCGCTTGTAGGAAAGGCTCAACCGTTTCTTCTTCACCAATTGGGGGACTGACTCGAGTAGCCTTCTCCCTCCATCTGAGCCCAAACTCCCTAAAGCTTTCTTTCGGCTTTTTTCCCATTTTAGATAGGGAGGAGTGGTCAGGGGTAACGCTTGATTTATATTGAAAGCGTCGCACAACATCTTGAGCCAGGTCACCCGATGTATGCCACTTACCAACATCTTTACGAGTATGCCAGTACAAAGCTACCTAGTCAGGCTCTCAATGAAATATACCATCATCAAGTCATCTTTCTCTCCAACAATTCTCATTTCACTGCAATAGACCCTCAGGTGGGCTACCGGATCTCCACACCCATCATACAAGTTAAATTTTGGCACTCTGAACCCCGCGGGTAGGCGAACGTTAGGGAACATACACAAATCTTTGTAAGACGTGCTAACCCGGCCTCCCGTCCCTTGCATGTTCTTTAAAGGTTGTTCTATGCTTTTCAACTTCCCGAATATCTCATCTCGCCCTTCTTTCCCTGTAACCTTTTCATTTCCAGCATGAAGCTCATCCCGAGGGCTTTTCTTGTATGAGTCAGGAACCTTGTGGACAACCTCTACGGGGTGATATTGGGCATCATGATCTTGGAGATAAGCGGGTAGATCTGGAGAGTATGGAGGATCATTTGGCATTATGTCCGGAGCTTGGGTAAGGGTGGCATTTAAGAAGCTAGGTGGTGGAGGGGGTGGTGCCTTCCCAGTCATCCAAGCCTGATACATTTCCGTCATGTGCTGTCTTAACATCCTCACCTCTTCAACCAACCCATTGTCGTGTTCACCCAACTGCTTTCGGACCTTGGTATCAACCAACTTAGTTCTGTTGTTGCTTGCCATTGCCTTTGGACTTTATGTTTTGGAGAGGAGTTACTACTTCGGAAACCACAAACCAACCACCCTTCTGCTATGAATATAACAAAATGAAGCCATCACGTTAGCGTTAGGGCATTTAACATAAGATAATCTCACTTTATGTGCAATGCACCTAGCCATAGTTATTGGTTCTAAAATGACTTCGAGGGTACAAAGGTCAGTTGGCATCATCCCAATTTGTTCATTTAAACCTCTCTTTTTGTTTGCTTTTCTAGCACTTTCTTGATCATTTTCCTTCCTTTTTTTTCTAATTATCACTCTTTTCTTTTCTCTAATTTCTCACGCCCCATAATTTTACCCCTCTTTTTTTCCTTTTTTTCTCTCTTTTCTTTTCCTTTTTTTCTTTTTCCTTTTAATAATAAAAATTATTTGATTGAACCCAACGTAGGTTGTGTACGTATCATGACCGCACATGAATCAGATCTTTGCGTAGTTCTGGAAGAACGAGAACAAACTGACATTCTCCTTCTCTTTTTTCTTTTTTTAACCTTAATGACTACTCTGATGAGAAAACAGAAATACAAGAAGCAATTTTTTTTTTGAATTTTCTAGACTTAATGTTCTATAACCTATTCCAAACTTAAGCTTAACGAGCATATTTTTTTCTTTTGAAACAAATACTCTATCAAGGAAAAACTCTAGAAGAGAAAGATATTTTTTTGATTCTTTTTTTTTTAAAAGAATAAAATCTAAAGAATAAACTACAGAAACATATTTTGAATTTTCATTTGATATCCTGACGTAATATTTCGAAACAAGCAAAAAAGATAAAACAAAATGTTTTTGGATTTCAACTTTGATTGCCCCAAGAAGAAATTCTAATGATAAACAAAAGATAAAGTATTTTTATTTTTTATGTACAATATCCTAAAGTTCTAATGAAAATAAAAAGAATTTTTTTATTTTTCACTAATTTTCCAAAGAAATACCTCAAAAGAAAATCTTTTTGGATTTTGGAACTAACACCTTGAAGAAAGCTTTTAAAGAAGTACTGAAAGAAAGTTATCTTTTTTTGAATTTTGGTCCTAATATACTAAAGGAAACATAAAAATAATTTATTTTAAGTCCTAGATATTAATTGCCCAAAGAAAAAACAACCTCAATTCTTTTTTCATTTCTAGAATTAGTATTCTAAAGAAAACTTATAACGTAAATATAAAATGCAACATCTTTTTTTGGATTTTTGAGTTATAGCACATTTTTTCAAATATAAAGTAGAAAATACAATAACAAAGACTTGACATTGCTGTACAAAACTAAAAAGTAAAAGACGATATAAAATAAAGAACATACTCAAAACATAAAAATAAAACAAATCTCCTTAAGCAACTCCTCAATGTAGTGATCCTGGGGTATCTGTCATGCTCAAACCCCGATAAGTGGATCCGCACCTGTATGTGAAAACTTAAACCAACACTATGTGAGACAATAACATTCCCTACTAGACACATGCAAGACATGACCGCGATTATTTTTGCAAAATGACTTATTTAGCCAAAAGGTGGCTAGAAGTGCAAAATTTGGCTAAGAACCTGCAAAGCCAAGAACCTAAGATTTACTAGGAAGACTGGACCATATGTGGATTGCCTACGTATCCCGCCCCGGGAGACGAGAATCAAGTTCGCGTAGTTCGGGCAGATTGGATACGACTGAGAATTAAAACACAACTAATTTAGAGAAAACATATTTTTTGCTTTTCTTGAAAAATGATGTAACATGCAAAATCTTTTTTGGATTTTCTTTTTCTCTTTTTTTTTTGATTTTCTGATTTTCGAAAAATGATGAAAAAGTGCAAAAAAAATTTTTTTCTAAATTTTCAAGATCTTTTTTTAACAACATAATTGGGCCCAACTCGCTTTATCTCCACACTTTACACTCTCTTTTCTTTCTTTCTTTCTTTCTTTCTTTCTCTTTTTTTTATTTTCTCATTTTTTTATTTGCCCTCAACTATCATTGGTCTGCCAAATGACCCTTTTACCCTTGAATAAATGCAACAGATAGCACATAGGATGCATCAAGATGGTCTGTTATTTTGGGTGCATTTGTCCTAGACGTACCCAATCCCTGTATTGAGTCTCCAAAGTCAAAATGCATATGATGCAAGCAAGCGCTCCTACTAGGGATCCGGCGTGAGGTCTTGTTATACTGGGTTTATATCCTGGGGTTTTGGTCTAGACTTGGGGTACCCGAGCGGACAATTGGGGCCGAGGATGGGGCGAAGTACATGGAGCACTAATCTGCCCGTCCTTGTCGCTTGCCCAACCTCGCTCTATTTGGTATAATTTCTATAGAAAAAACGGGTTGCACGACGAACGTATGCACCATTTTCAGAAGACTCAGATGGGTGACGTAAGAAGACAGTTATATACAATTCAAACAATATTAAAGCGGTAAACAGATAGCATTTAGCACAAAAAGTTCATAGAATACAGTAATATCAACGATAAATAAAGTCAGGTAAAAATCATGAAACAAGCTTGATTTCTTGAACCCTGAACCAGATATTCTGGGTTCTTATCCCCAGCAGAGTCGCCAGAGCTGTCACACCTCCTTTTCTACTACACCTCCGGAAGGGTATAATAAAGGAGTTTTTCCACTTAAAGGACAATCGAAGCGGGATTCATTATATTAAAAATAAGAGTCGCCACTTGGGATAATTAATAATGTCCCAAGTCACCGTTTTAAATCCAGAATCAAGAAAAAAGTTTGACTCTGTATACAGTCTGCGAATTAGAAATCCGGGTAAGGAATTCTATTAACCTAGGAGAAGGTGTTAGGCACTCCCGAGTTTCGTGGTTCTAGAACGGTCGCTTTGTTAATACTTGGCTTATGAAATTATTTAATTACTGATTTTAGAACCTACATGTGTTTACTTATTTTACCGCTTTTAATTAAGAAAAGTTATCTTGAAACGGGTTACACATACGTATATCTACTTGTTTGGCGCGTCAAAAATCATGTCATGTGAACGTGTCCACAATTAATAATACTTTATTATTATTAAGAAAGTTTGGGCCAAAGTTGCGCGAACGCATACTCCGGTTTTGTTTTTAGAATCATAATTATGTTATGCGGACGTATACATAGTCACAATTATGTTTTAAATGGCCCTGAAGGCTTTTCTACGAATATTAATTATTTTTATATCTAAGTCATCAAATCAATCGCGGGCCACGTAATTGTCGCTTTATTTCACAGCACACCTCGAATCAAATTCAAGTAATGAATAAAGAAATGAGACCAAAGGGATCCTACTGTTTTTATACTATGACTGAACTCCAATATGAATTAAAGATAAGACTAAGTGAAGCCTAACTCTTGATTTTAGAAATTGAACTGGGCTTAGCATGAAGCCCATTGGCTTCATAAGGTCGCTACAAAGTAATGGGTCTCATAGCTGACCCTATTTGGACTTAAAAGGAAACCCAAATTTTCAAGAGGCCTTGCTCGAGCTGGACCTCAAAGAGGTCACGCCTTCAATCCTAAGCAACAACAGAACGTAACTCAAGCATAATGACAAGAGCCTTCCGGCATTATTACCACATGAGAAATACACAATTCAGGGTCACTGGAGGTTTAATGAGAATTAAATAAACAACCATTCTAAAAATTCTAACGACTTTAAGCATTACTGAAACTCAGGGACTAAAGAAACATATTCATTGCTGAACCTTTATCTCCAAATCAAAGAAGCAAACAATCCGAATTTCAGATTAGTTCTAACACATTCACATGATGTTTATTCCCATATTAAAACTGAAATACCCTTGAAATACCCAACTATATAAACACACCTCCGCTTTTAACATGAATTCTATACTAATCACATTGATAACTTAAATTTAAACATGCTTCTGTCAGCAATATGAACAAATAGACTAGTTGTCCAATCTTTTGCACACATACTGCTTTCAAACTATGCCAAACATTTAACAAGACTTTTCATGCACATTTTATGCCCCACAATGAACAACCAAGCTAAGATTATTACAGCAGTCCGTACTCAGAATGAACAAAAAGAAGTATAAGAGAATTAAACTAAGCTAAACAGTTTCGAAAGTGCAACAACATAGACCAAACAATTGTGCCAATATGAATCTCTATTCAAGTGAACCAATCTTCACATACATCCATTTTCATACATTGAAGAATGATATGAATACATGAAAATGGACAGAATTAAGGGAGGGAAAGTTATCAGTAGCAAATAGCATAAATTAGCCCAGGACCAACCAGTGAAATAGTGAAAACAGCTCCAAACAATATTTTCCAACAAGCAATCCAAACTAGCTTTAAAACATACTTAGAACACCACTCATTTCAACCCATAATCAAATACAATTTCAAAAATCAGAAACCCAAAAATCCCGAAAAATATTTAATGGAAAACAGTGGTCCTCCCTACATTTCTTAGCTATTTTTTACACTCAGATTTTTTCAGAACGTTCCCCCCGGCTCCCTTTGAGTGAAAGGAAAGCTTCATTTATAGGAGGAGGTCTGTGGTGTGCCTTCTAAGTCAAGGCAAGCGGATTCCCAAAAATACCCCCACAAGGCATCTTTTTAACTGAATGGGACAACTGGCCACCTTTAATTGGCTCCAGCAACTTGTGCTAACCAAATAAGGCCAGCTGGCCCTATTCTAGAAGCTTCCCTAACAAAAATCTGATTTTCTTACTCTCTGATAACCTCCCAAGTTTCTATTATTCAACTAACACCCCAATAGTTTTCTAGCCATTACTAACTAGACAAAATTGAATCAAACAGCTGACAATTTTCCAAATCCGCTCACAATCAAAGAGGGGTGAACATTAGACACTTGGTATTGAAATCTCAGCAAAAAGGAAGAACCCTAAAGTCTAAAATGCAATTGGCAAGAGAATATAGAAGAACTAAAAAAAAACAGAATTAATGATAGATTGGCTAAATAGTTTAAGGGTCTTGATTATCTTAAGCAGAGATATACAAATAAAAACCCCCATATGATTCAAACAAACATATAATGTCAACCAATTTGAACAACTAATTAACCCGACAAACTCAAACAGGCATGTTCTCAGAATTAGCAGAATAATTGGAAAACAAACAGAAGAAAACAAAACCAAAGAGGAAGAAGAAAAGAACTGGCCTAACCGACGGAGTCAATGACTGAATAAAGGAGGTGAATGAACTTGGCTATGCATGGCAGTTGGACTCCGGTGAACTTCAAAATGAGCCAAAAATGACACTAATCGATTGTTCTTAATAAGAACAATCGATTGACATAAATTTTGGCTCGAATCGAGCCTTGAAACTGCTGGAAATCAGAAGGAGGTGCGAATTAGGGTTTTGTTGTTTTTGGAATTTCAGATTTGAAGCAAATGGGTGAGGATTTTGGGAAATTGGTGGTAAATATGAGATGAGGAGGGCGTGGTAGTTGTTTGGTGTGAATTTGGGGGGTGGTTAAACGGTGGCGTCACTGACCGCGGTGGAGGAACCAAGGGCGGCGCCCTAGGTTTGGGGATTTTGGCGGTTTCTGTTAAGATTCGAGGTGAAGCTCTGGTGCAAAAATAGGGTCAATCGGAGCAACACCGTCGACAGAGGCGATTTCCAGTAGGCGGTGTGCGGTAGAGGCGGTGGAGGGTTCTCTGAGGCGCGGGTGAGAAAGAGACGATCTTGGGGGGGGGGGTAGGGTGTTGTTAGGACATATATATATCTATTTAGGCCCACTTCAGGGCCGTTAGATCAAAGATCGTCGACGGTCCTGATTGCCCATTAATGAAACGGGGTCGTTTGGTCTGGAACGGGGTTGGACCGGGTTGGGGAGCTTTGGGCTTAACGGGTGTGGGCTGGAAATCTATTTGGGCTGAGAGAATTTTGAAGACTGACCCAAATTTGAATGCACTCTCTTGTTTTTCCAATTTTTTCATGTTTTCTCTTTTGTTTTTTTGTTTTTTTCTAAAAAAAAATTAAAATTAGCATCCAAAATTAAAATATCAAACCAAATTAATTTAACAAAATACTAACTAAACCTAACTATTTATCACAATTAACAAATTAAAGAAAAGCTAACTCACAAATCACAAATTAGAATTAAAAGGTGCAAGATGTCTATTTTTGTGCTTTTCCTTTTTCATTCTCTTTTTTTTTTGTAAAATGACCTAGTTACTTAATTAGTCTTAAAATGATAAATTAAATCCTAGTAAAAAATGCACATATATTTTTTGTATTTTTCATTAATTAAAATGCACAGA
>MU767450.1:104264-119086 GCA_026770625.1 Nicotiana glauca | reverse complement strand
AAGATCTTGGGGGGGGGGGGTAGGGTGTTGTTAGGACATATATATATCTATTTAGGCCCACTTCAGGGCCGTTAGATCAAAGATCGTCGACGGTCCTGATTGCCCATTAATGAAACGGGGTCGTTTGGTCTGGAACGGGGTTGGACCGGGTTGGGGAGCTTTGGGCTTAACGGGTGTGGGCTGGAAATCTATTTGGGCTGAGAGAATTTTGAAGACTGACCCAAATTTGAATGCACTCTCTTGTTTTTCCAATTTTTTCATGTTTTCTCTTTTGTTTTTTTGTTTTTTTCTAAAAAAAAATTAAAATTAGCATCCAAAATTAAAATATCAAACCAAATTAATTTAACAAAATACTAACTAAACCTAACTATTTATCACAATTAACAAATTAAAGAAAAGCTAACTCACAAATCACAAATTAGAATTAAAAGGTGCAAGATGTCTATTTTTGTGCTTTTCCTTTTTCATTCTCTTTTTTTTTTGTAAAATGACCTAGTTACTTAATTAGTCTTAAAATGATAAATTAAATCCTAGTAAAAAATGCACATATATTTTTTGTATTTTTCATTAATTAAAATGCACAGACAAAATGCGAACAATTAACAGAAAATGTCACAAAAATCTAAAAAATTATAAATACTAAAAGAAATTATTTTGTTTTGAATTTCTGGGAGTAATTCATATAGGGAAAAAATCACGTGCTCACACTCAAGTCGTTGGCTCTGGTCGAGCTTTGTTCGAGCTCAGCCCGCAAAGACGCCCCTTGAGCTTGACGATCGACACACTCAGCCACAACCCATTTTCTCTCCTCGAGCTCGTCCTCCTGTACTCTAAGAAATCCCTCTAGCTCACTGCATCTGCCGATGACCCTCACAAGCTCATCATCCTTCTGCCCCAACTCATCTCTAAGGGATCAGAAATTACCATCCGCACCAAACCGGGCCCGCATCACAAGATACTTGTCACGATACCGATAATACTTCAAAACTATCTTCTTGAAAATTGCCTTCCTCTTCTTCTTTTGGCGGGTGCTCTCGATCTCCAAGATGAGAGTCTGAAGAGAAAAAGAGCCAAGAAGAGTCGGTAAGGATAAAAAGGAGAAAATATGTAAGGTACGAGAACAAAACAAGGATACCAACTTACACACAAATCTATTCCAGATACACTCAATGACAGATCAACATCGTTGAAAGATCATAGAGTACCGTTTTTGACTCTAGATCAAAGAGGGGACCACACTCTCTATGTTGGTCAACAGATAATACAAAGGGATGACGATTGAATGGGAAGACCTATCCGTTCTCACCTCCACCTGAGTAAAACCCTCATCGAATATCCTCTCCTCTTCAGGGTATATGTCAGAACTGGAGTTGAAATCATCTACTCACATCCTTCTCCCTCTCCTCGACAGAAGAAGGGATCTCAACCTACTCGAACGTCGACGGATCATTCCTCGATGCGACCATTGCAACCTCTGGTAAGGGGGAAATCTTTGAGTTTGCAACTAATTCTCAGCATTCAATGCCACACCGACCTCAGATACAAGCGCAATCATCTTGGGCTCACCCCTCGTTGCCCTTCGCCCCCAGCTATCTCGCTGCCAACCTCCACCCACCGCCTTTTTAACGGAATCGCTTCCTCATCGCTCGGTGATGAATCATCTACCAAATACAGTAAAGAAGAAGTCTGAGTCCTTATTGATGGGACAGTCACCCGACGACTAGGTTGACGCAGATATGGGACCGTAGAAGGAACAACAGCCTGTGCGGATCGCCTATAGTCACATCAACCCGAGACCTGGTTGTGGTACACAATTGGCAAATATTGGGGGTGGTAGACTTTGTTTTCTTCGAAATCCTTCGACCTAACAACAAGGAAAACTACGTAAGTAAAAATAAATAATGATATCAAGGTCGAAATGACTAAAAGTTTGAACGTGACTCACTGGTCGAAGAAGGTCTATGCCCAAAATTCTTGTTAAATAATGACCGCTCACGGATCCCCGTTTTGTGGGGTAAAATTTAAACCACCTAGTCACGAATATCAGCGTCCAATATGGGAGACAGTTTCTCGGCTGCACCACAAAAGAATTGAGTTAATCACCAAAGGGAGACATCAAAAAACCATTTAGCAAAAATACTTACGGGCAAAGTTCCACTCCTCGGGGAATCTGCTGGTTTTTTCCACCACGTGCTCGGTTTTTACGTAGAAAAAGTTGACCAATAATTTACGGTTGGTATTATCATCCATTTTAACCACCAGTACCTTGGAGCCATAATGGCAAAGATGTATCATCATACCCCGATGAAAACTCGGTGTGAAAAGATGTACCAAATGGCAAAGAGAAATTCCACGGTTGGCCAACTCTGCGTACTTTATCAACATGATGAAAAGTTTGTAAATGTAGGGAGAGAATTGAGAAGGAAAGATGATGTAATAGAGGAAACATTACTCCTCTAATGGAGAAAAAGGAAGATAATAACCCACTTGGAACAGGTACACGCAAAAAGTGCAATACCCGAGACGATGAATATGGATCATATCCCTCCCAGCTAGGATCATATCGATGTGAGTTGGGATCCCGTACTTGGCCTGTAATAACCCGACCGGTCGTTTTGAGCTCTAGCACATCGTTCAGCAGTTCGAGGCTATGAGCAGCTTCATTTCAGGTAATATAACTTGTACGTGTGGTCGGAATTGAATTTCGGAAAGTTCGTTGTTGATTTGGAAAGAGAATTCTCATTTCAGAAGCTTTAAGTTGTAAGAATTAACTAGGGTTGGATTTTTAAGTAAACAACCTTAGAATCAAGAGTTGAAGGTTCCAGCAGGTTTGTATGATTATTTCAGACTTGGGCGTATGCCCGGATCGGATTTTGGATGACCCTGGAGCATTTTGGCGCCTACTGTGGAAGTTAGCATTTTGGAAGGAATTTCATAAGTTTGGCTTGAAGTGCATTTCTATGTTATCGATATCCGTTCGGGATTTCAAGTCTGGGAATAGCTCCATATGGTAATTCTGGAGTTGAGAGCGCGATCGGAAGTGAATTCGGAGGTCGTGGGTCATTTTGGAGTCATTTGGATAAAGATAGAAAATTGAAGGTTTTTTAGAAGTTTGACCGGAAGTGGACTTCTTGATATCAGGGTCGGATTCCAATTCTGGAAGTTGGAGTAGGTCTGTAATGTTGAATATGAATTGTGTGAAAAATTTGAGGTTAATCCGACGTGATTTGATGAGTTTCAGCATCGAGAGTAGAAATTTAAAGTTCTAAATTTCATAAAGCTTGGATTGGAGGTAGATTCATGATTTTGATGTTGTTTGATGTGATTTGAGGCCTCAAGCGAGTCCTAATGTGTTTTGGGACTGGTTGGCATGATTGGTCAGGGTCTCGGGGGGCCTCGAGTGTGTTTTTGGGCAGTTTCGGATCATTTTGGGTTGTGTTGTTGCTGTAGATTTCTGTTTCAGGTTTCCTTCTTTGCAAAAGCGAAGGGAGTTCTGCATTCACAAAGAGGAAGGTGGAAGGCTTATGGTTTTAGCCTTCGTGAATGCGAGGTGTGGGTCGCAAATGCGAGGTGTGGGTCCCGGATGAGCTGGTTACTATGCGAACGCGAGGAGGAGATCATGAACTCGTAGAAGGAAAAGTTGGGCCTGAGTCATTGGCCTACGCGAATGCAAGGCCTAGAACGCGAACGTGTAGGGTTTGGGGAGCTGTCCTTCACGAACGCGGGCGTCGGTTCGCGAATGCGATGAAGAGATGTAGGTTGTTCTTCGCGAACGCGAGGGCTTTTCTGCATTCGCGAAAAAGGGCAGAGCTGGGCATGACTTGTTTTAAGATGGGATTTGGACCATTTCATTCATTTTTCTCTTGGCTGGAGCGATTCTTGGAGGATTTCAAGAGGGGGCTTCTCCATTCAATGGCAAGGTAAGTTATCCCCACTTATTAGGAGTTAACTACATCGATTATGTATAGATTTTAACATGAAAATTAGTGGAAATTTGGGGTTTTGGTGGAAAGACCTAGAAATTTATATTCTTGGAATTTGGCCACGATTTTGGGTATGGAATTAAGAGAAAATCATATATTTGAGTTCGTGAGTTCATGGGTAAACCTTATCTTCAAAAAAATTCGAAATCCGGGCACGTGGGTCCGAGGGCATTTTTGTTAACTTTTCGATCGGGGTTAGGATTGGATTTGTAATGAGTAATTGAGCTTATGTTAATGGATTTGCAAAATTGTTGGCTAGCTTTGGAGCATTTAGCATTGATTCGATTCTTCGGAAGGGCGTGGAATGCCGGTTATGGATCCTGGGGGTGAGGTGAGTCTCCTTTCTATCCTTGTGAGAGGAAAATGTCCCCATAGGTAAAATAATTGATTATGTGCTCCAATTAATGGGGGCTACGTACGCACTTGGTTACGAGAGTCCGTACGTAGCTATTGTTATGCTATTGTCCTTATAGTCTGGGACCCAAAAGCATGCTATACTTGGATTATTTTTGGACTTATTGACAGCTTGAATTGCTTAAATCACATCGAAGTAGTAAATGAATTTCTAAATAGATTAAACTTCATTTTGCTTAAATGGTTAAAAGAGGATTAGCTTTCTTTGGATAATTGCTCCGTGTGGACTTCTTGATTGACTGTCTGTGTGTGTTTATTTTTGGAACGGGCCGAACGCCTCAGCACATAAAATAGATGCATCTATGGTTCGCGTCATTCGACCCTCGGCAGTGTACAATTTATTTTTTGTTGGATCGATCCGTACACCTCGGTTGGCTTGCCTCATAGATTTCAAGAGTATTAAAATGAGAATTTAATTAAGTAATTTGGTTGGCTTGCCTGAAGGGTGGTGTCCGGCGCCATCATGGCCCTTAGTGGATTTTTGATCGTGACAACATGGTATCAGAGCACTAGGTTCCTAGGGTCTCACGAGTCATGAGCAAGTCTAGTAGAGTCTCGCGGATCGGTACAGAGACGTCTGTACTTATCCTTAGGAGGCTGCAGGATTGTTAGGAGTACTTCCCTTCTTGGTTTCCCATCGTGCGATTCGATTGTTGGAGGCTACGCCTTTGATTTCTTTCTATTCAATCTTATGCAACGTGAACCGCCTGTTATAAATCGAGAATTGAAGAATTGTAATGGTACTATCGATGTGGAGCGGGATGTTTCTCCCTGCGGGGTTGTTTGAGCTATTATCGTCGCCTTGTGGAAGGATATTCTATTATTTCAGCTCAATAGCGGTACTTATGACAGCTTTGAGGCTAGGAACAGGTTGCCACGATGCTTATGAATGATTGTTCCGTAGTAGTGATATGATGGTAGGATGTTTGCCTACGTGTCGTGGCAGTGAATGACTTGAAGGGAGGTTGACTCAGTGCATAATCTAGAGATTTAGTATTTTATTCCCGGTAGGAAAAAGGCAATTGGACTAAGAATGGTCAGATGTGGGCTGGTGGAGTAATGAGACTTGGTATTTGCGAGCGTGGTGGAGCTTTCTTCTATGATGGGGTATCGTTGTCCTAATTGAACGTACTAAGTTTGCCGGTGTTGTGACCTTCTACAATTCGCCATTGGGACAAGCTATTGTGAAATAGTATCAGAAACGTGGCTATCAGATATCACAGGGTGCGGTAGTTCAGGTTTGAATCAGTGTTTCTAATGTCGACGGTATGAGAAAGATGATCTTCCGAAAGGTGTAAAGTTAGCAGCAATTGTGGGTTCAAGTGCCACGAAGATAGATTTTATTTAAGGCAATAATTGAGCAGCAAAGTATGAGGAAGGACATGTAGGAAGTGTCAGGCGGTGTTTAAAACTTCTAAAAGGCCAAGTATAAGAAGCGCATGTCGAGTAGTTGATTAAAGAAGAGAGTTTGCCCAAAGTGGGAGAGTGGCGGAGTTGCATATGCGCTTGGTGGTAGGATGACTATGCACCTTAAGAAGAGTTGGAACGAATTGGGAATTTTAGTGATTTGGTAATTGAGGTCTATAGATTTAATTTTGAGCATGGACTATTATGCGGTAGGGGAATTGATGTAACGGGAAGGAGCTGCTGGAAAAGAAGAAGGATACAACCTAACTTTGAATAGGAAGGATGTTGCCCCACATTTAGTTGATGTCCACGAGGGGTGAGTGGGCTCGTACAGCTAGAGAGTGAGCTTGGACTCAGAATGGGCCATTAATGTCATGGTGATTGCACCCCGTGTAGCAGCGTTGGAAGACGTCCGCACGTAGATTCCGCAAGCGGAATATCTCCAGGGAGTAGGACGACGGTGGTATGGTTGGCAAAGCTTCTGCAAAGGGTTATGTTAGGTATACAGAAAAGAGATCAGTCGTGTGAATATGGTTGATGATTTAGAATATAACAAGAGGGGTTTTGCAGAAAGATTTCGAGAATTTGGCGGTTGATTGTGCAAGGCTATGCCAATGAGAGATAAAGAATCCCGGTGAATTCCAGAGTTGTGCAATAGTGGCTCCAAGCTAAGTGGGAGAGCCTCACTGCCTATGATTGGGTTGCATGGTTAACTACTTGCGAAGTTTCTAGTTATTAGTGATTTAATGGGTTATTTCAGCAATGGGAAAAGAACATAAGTGGTAATTTAAGCAAAAGAATTATTAAAGGTGTGCTATCGTTGGCCTTATTGTCCCATGTTCATACTTGGGGAAGGATTCAGGATTTGTGCTTTATATAGATGCAGGTTCCAAGGGAATGATTCTACCAGGTGCTTCACCAAAAGGGTATTCATGTGCTAGAAGATTTATGGAATTGATTATATTCGGGGCCAAGTCAGAGCGGGTAGCTCTCAACAACGGTCCTAGTGGATTCAAAAGGTCAAAGTGTGGTGCCTAATTATTTTGAGCCTATAGGTACGGTTAATAATCAAGCTTGGTAGCAACTTATGAGAAGGGGTACATGATGTTCTATGATGTTTTAAACTTGCAGTGTAGCGATTGGGAGGTACAAAATGGTTCATGGGATTTGAGAAAACATGGTCTCGTGAATCAGGGTCATTCGGGATGAGTGCAGATTGAGTGTGTTAAGTGTTAAATAGAGTTATTATTGTTTCTATGACAATCAAGGATAAATTGGAAAAAGAGGGATTGGTTAGCCATAGTTGAATTGGCATGTTGCTGGTAGTGATCAGTTCTTTCATCCTAATTAAGTTATGCAAGTGATTTATAGTAGTACGTATGAGGCTAGTCAGCTACCGTAATTGATGTTATTTAGAAGTATTCTACTATTATGGCCTGTCATGTGTAGGCGGGTCCCGGAAGGGCTATGGTGGTTTGAGACCACTACTTAGAGATTTGGCATATTCTACGGTTGTAAGAATTCACCTGTGTGTCGCAATGGCTCTCCTAGAGTGAGTTAAGTGGAAAGTTTTTATACGATAAAGTGTTAATCTATTGGTGGTCCCGGAGTTATGATGGGAATCGTGTTCTATCTTATATTGACGTGTTGGGTGCAGTGAGTGGTATGGAATTTGAAGTGAGGATCAAGGTTACGGTTCGGTATTGACGAGAATGTCACGAGCTCGGATGAGCAGGAAAGTAGTTTTGATGTTTAAAGTAGGTTGGTATTGTTTTCAGCATCACCTGAGATCGGTGTTTGTGAAGTAGGCTTTGCATCCTAGTTTTGTATTCTTGATCGCTTTTCAATGTTAGTGTGGTTGGTGATATGGATGCGTAGACCTGTTATCTATTACGGATGGTTGTGGGAGCATGCCTTACGAGAATTTTGTATAAGTGTGGCATGTAGTCACTTGATTGGTTGGAGAGTTAAACCAGGTAGGAAGATTGTGGTGATATCGTTGATTGGGGAATTGATGCTTGGGGGACACTTGATTCATTAAGTTTTGGACTATGGAGGATTACTCCGGTTATGATGGTTTTTCTTATGCGTTATGTGAGAAAGGAGATTTATTATGGACCTTTGAAAGGTTATTAGCCTAGTCAGTGCGATCAGAATCAGCTTGATGTTTGTGGATGGGTTTAAATGTGAATATGGGCCATATATCAGGCCAAACGTGTTCATTTTAGCAAAGCGATCCTTATGGGAGAGTAGTCGGGGTGTTATTTCATCGTCAGTTATTTCATGTAATAATATATTGCGCCGTGTTAGTTGTGAGATGGCTTGGTGATTTGCTTATGTGTTAAGGTTCCACGTAGAGGTGATGTCATATGAGCAAAATGGATCTTGAGATTTATATCGTATATCGCACCTCAGTTGTGCTTGAGTTTTGTAGCTTATAGCGCTATATGTCCCCTCAGGGATAGTATTATGCACTTAGCGTGTTTATGATCGATATCCAGTATTTTTTTGTAATGAGCAATCTAGCTCGATGTGCATCTCCTTAGGTGAGTGCTATGTTATATGGATCGGGTTGTGCGTCGCAACAATGTGATGTTGGGTATAGTTTTTTATATGCTATTTTTGTATGCCTTGCTTCCTATTTTTTTTAAAGAAAGCCAGTATTAGTGCATGATTTGAGTAGTTCCTTCTAGAGCTCGTCTTCCTTTTGTAACGCGTTCGAATTGGTAGCCTATTGGTACATTGTGGCATCATATGAGACATTTGATCATGTCTGGGGTGGCTTATTGCCTGAGCAGTTCGTACTGGGTGAGACGAGATTATTGGATTTAGGATCAGTGCTATCTGATTATATGAAGTATATTAAGGAGCAAAGACCATTATTCAGTTCAGAATGAGGCAATGGTTATTGCCAAGAGTATAGACCCAATGATTGTTGATTCGGTAGTTGGTTATGAATTTCTACACATCTCTTCTATCGTGGTGGTATTATAAGAGCTAGAGCACAGCCTATGTATGTCATGAGGTGCAATGGGAGCATTAGTTCGTGGAATTTCGACTAATTTGATCAAATGATGTTATTGTGGTCCTGTGAGTAAAATGGTGCAAGGTGTGAATTCAGCAAAGGTAAGCAGTCATGTTTGGGTACATCGTGTAGTGATTGATATGGTAATCGTATGTTGGAAATAGGCCTAGCAAAGAATTTCGGATGTTGTAATTGGGCTCTAAGGCTTATTTGCTTAAGTGAAAAAGGATATCTTCAGATTGATCGGGCTAGGGTGCCCATATGAGTTATGGTAGAACAGTTAGGAGGCATTAAATAGTTATTTTGGACAACTCCAGTGCAGTTCTTAGCATGTTCGAGGACGAATGTAGGTGTAAATGGGAGTGAATGTCCCGACCGGTCATTTTTGAGCTCTAGCACGTCGTTCAACAGTTTGAGGCCATGAGCAGCTTCATTTCAGGTAATATGACTTGTACGCATGATCAGAATTAAATTTCGGGAAGTTTGGAGTTGATTCGGAAAGAGAATTCTCATTTCAAAAGATTTAAGTTGTAAGAATTAACTAGGGTTGGATTATTAAGTAAACGACCTCAGAATCAGGAGCTGAAGGTTCCAGTAGGTTCGTATGATGATTTTGGACTTGGGCGTATGCCCGGATCGAGTTTTGGATGACCCAGGAGCGTTTTGGCACCTATTGTGGATGTTAGCATTTTGGAAGGAATTCCATAAGTTTGGCTTGAAATGCATTTCTATGTTATCGATGTCCATTTAGGATTCAAGTCTGGGAGTAGCTCCGTATGGTGATTCTGGAGTTGGGACCGCGATTGGAAGTGAATTCTGAGGTCTGTTGTTCATTTTGGAGTCATTTGGCTAAAGATAGAAAATTGAAGGTTTTTGAGAAGTTTGACCAGAAGTGGACTTTTTGATATCGGGTTCGGATTCTGATTCCAGAAGTTAGAGTAGGTCCGTAATATCGAATAAATCGGACGTGATTTGGTGGGTTTTGGCATCGAGAGTAGAAGTTTAAAGTTCTAAAGTTCATAAAGCTTGGATTGGAGGTCGATTCATGATTTCGATATTGTTTGATGTGATTTGAGGCCTTGAGCGAGTCCGTAATGTTTTTTGGGACTGGTTGGCATGATTGGTTCCCGAGGGGCCTCGAGTGTGTTTCGGGGTAGTTTCGAATCATTTCGGGTTTTGTTGTTGCTGTAGATTTCTGTTTTTGGTTTCCTTCTTTGCGAACGTGAAGGGAGTTCCACGTTCGCGAAGAGGAAGGTAGAAAGCTGCTGGTTTTAGTCTTCGCGAACGCGAGGTGTGGGTCGCGAATGTGAAGGAGTCGAGCTTGTTACTACGCGAATGCGAGGAGGAGATCGCAAACGCGTAGAAGCAAAAGCTGGGCCTGAGTCATTGGCCTACGCAAACGCGAGGTCGGGAACGCGAATGTATAGGGTTCGGGGAGATGGCCTTCACAAATGCGGGCATTGGGTCACGAACGCGATGAAGAGATTTTGGGGGCTGAAGTAGGTTGTGCTTCGCGAATGCGAGGGCTTTTCCGCGTTCGCAAAAAAGGGCAGAGCTAGGCAGTGACTTGTTTTAAGACGGGATTTGGACCATTTCTTTCATTTTTCTCTTCGCTTGAGCGATTCTTGGAGGATTTCAAGAGGGGCTTCGTCATTCAATGGCCAGGTAAGTTATCCCCACTTATTAGGAGTTAAATACATCGATTATGTATGGATTTTAACATGGAAATTAGTGGAAATTTGGGGTTTTGGTGGAAAGACCTAGAAATTTATATTCTTGGAATTTGGCCACGAGTTTGGGTATGGAAGTAAGAGAAATTATATATTTGAGTTCATGAGTTCATGGGTAAACCTTATCTTCTAAAAATTTCGGAATCCGGGCACGTGGGCCCGATGGCATTTTTGTCAACTTTTAGATCGGGGTTAGGATTGGATTTGTAATGAGTAATTGATCTTATGTTAATGGATTTTCATAATTTTTTGCTAGCTTTGGAGCATTTAGCATCGATTTGAGTCTTCGGAAGGGCGTGGAATGTCGATTATGGATCCTCAGGGCGAGGTGAGTCTCCTTTCTAACCTTGTGAGAGAGAATTGTCCCCATAGGTAAAATAATTGATTATGTGCTCCTATTTATGGGGGCTACGTACGCACGTGGTGACAAGAGTCTGTACGTAGCTATTGTTATGCTATTGTCCGGGTAGTCTAGGACCCAAAAGCATTCTATACTTGGATTATTTGTGGACTTATTGACAGCTTGAATTGCTTAAATTACATCGAATTAGTAAATGAATTTCTAAACAGATTAAACTTCATTTTTCTTAAATTGTTAAAAGAGGATTGTCTTTCTTTGGATAATTTCTCCGTGTGGACTTCTTGATTGAATGTCTGTGTGTGTTTATTTTTGGAATGGGCCGAATGTCTCGGCAGATTAAATAGATGCATCTATGGTTCACGCCGTTTGACCCTCGGCAGTGCACAATTTATTTTCTGTTGAATCGGTCCGTACGCCTCAAGCGTGATTTGCGCATGCTTGTATTGCTTGCCTTGAGATTTATTGAAATTGATAATTGCTCTCCCCGACTTGAAATAATTAAAAACTAATAGAATATGAACCCGAAGATTTTAATATTAAAAGGAACTTTCACATGTTCATGATCTACTTGAAATTATGTCACTCATAATAAATTCCAGATTATTCGCATTAATAATACATTATTATTGGACCTTCAGTAAGTGTCAAAGTCGACCATCTCGTCTCTACTTCTTCGAGATTAGACGGGATACTCATTGAGTACACGTTATTTTCGTACTCATACAACACTTCTGTGCATTTTTGTTGCACAGACATATGTACCTCTAGTGGCCTAGTGGGCGTAGCATCATGGTTGATACGGAGACTAGGTGAGTTGTATTTCCTCGAGGCGACCCGCAGGTAGTATAGCCTCTCTAAGGATTCTATTTATTTTCTGTCCAATTGTATTCCAGACAACTGTTGTACTTTATTTGGTTTTTCTTAGAAATTGCTCATGCACTAGTGATACTGGCTTATGGGATGATTTGAAGTATTTTTAATTGCTTATCATTTAATTTGATTTGAAGCGATTATCTTTTTATTTATAAAAATGGAGGAAAATCATAGATTTCAAGAGTATTAAAACGAGAATTTAATTAAGTAATTTGGTTGGCTTGCCTGACGATGGTGTCACGCCATCATGACCTTAGTGAATTTGGGGTCGTGACATGGACCTAAGCGTAGCAAGGTGGCCGCTTCAATTTTAGACTTTACTGTCTCAGGTTCATCCGCATGTGACTTCGAGAAATCCAACATGTCCCTGTCATTATGGGGAACGATCTTCTCCATATGGGAAAACTATCATCATCTATAACAATGGCCTCCCCTTGATCACGAGCGTACATGGCCATTGACAATGGGTTCGGGCTAAGAATCTCCTCATAATTAGAAGATGCACTAGCCATTTTTATAACTGAATACGAGCGGAAGGAGCGAGAGTGAAGAAGAGATAACACTGACGGCAGAGAGAGTTGCAGAAGGTGGAAGTTTTGAAAGGAATAAGAGAAGAGTATATGCAAATTCAAGAAACTTGAAAGTATAAAAGTCTCGTTCGAGAAGATTTTCCCCTTTATTTATAGGGAATACCCACGCATTAATCGAGAAAAATGACCGTCACATGTGTTGAGATTGAAGCAACAAGTACAAAAGAAATGATGCAACGCATCAGGAAGATGCGTAATTATGACGGGTAAGGCTGTGATGTCATTCTGAACTATCATCATTAGGCACCGCCTTCAAAGTATTACATCACCATCTCAGCCGTGATTACCACTGCTCGATCTCCCCGTCCAAATTTCTCAATACTGCGTCCGATGAAGTTCGCTCATCAAGGCCGACCAAAAGATGACCTCGATAAGTGGAAGGACTAACTGTATTGGTCAAATTTTGATCAAGAAAATTTGGTACGAAGAGGTGGCTATCATGACGATTATAACTCAGTATAGGAATCCTAGATGAATCCGACCAGTGGTTGACAAGCACGAGTCATCATGTGACCATATGGTCCAAAGTCAAGTAGTAGGAGTGGAAATAACGGCTAATACCGCCTTCAAATATCCTAAGAGAATATTCCCTTTGAATATTCTTGTTGTTTTACTTTTAGGGTTCTTTGGGGAATATCCGAGAGAGAGATATATAGAGTAAGAGAGAGAAGGGGAAGGGGACCGATTTGGGAGAGAAGAACGTGGTTGTAAGAGAGAAAATACAAAGAACCACTTTTAATAGAGATTCTATCTTTTTGTGAACTATTATATTGTGTTTTCCATTAAATCCAAGAAAAGTGCATGATATTCTCTAACATTCGTATCAACCGTGATTGTTAGAGGAAAGAATCTCTCACCCTCTTCAATACTGGGTGAAGCTTTCCCTCTATTTATATTTATTGTCATTCGATGTTATTTAATACATGGTCTCCTAATATATTATTGCATCTGCCTTCGTCACTCCCCGTATTTACATTTATGAATATTTTCCACCCATGATATCTGTCGTTGATCTAGAATTAATTATCTTTGACTAGGATTTACCCACTATCTTCTTATCTAATTAGTTTAACAAAAAGGTTTTATACTTTTTGGTAAAACATATGGTATATGTGTTGTATATTTATTGTTAGCTAGTATTTGATCATTTTTCTACTCAGTTACAATAGTTCATGAACTAATTTCTCTATTAAATTTTGACTCATTTCAAATATCATCTGGGAAATGGTAATCTGAACTCTTGCAAGTGTCAATTATCAGGAAAATATCCTCCAGTATTCTACACCAATTGAACAATTTAACTATAAGATCACGAATTAAAGTAAAGAAATATAGTACACTTAATTATGATTATATGAAAATTGTTATGAAATAAAAGCAATTTAGTAACATGAACAAGAAATAAAAGCAATTTAGTAAAACATGAATAAGATATAGAGATAGAGAGAAGGAAGAGATTTTCTTCTTCAATTGTGTATATTTTCCTCTCTATTACAAAGCCTTTATATAGGCATAAAAAGTGAAGAAAATATGTCATGGAATATATCTTTGAACATACAAAATATGTCATTGAATATGTCATTAAGTATTTGAGATGAAGATCATGGAAGAAGAGTAAACATCTACCATAATGTGCTATTTATCATAATACGTCCCCTTGGATGTCCATAGATAATGTGCCTCGTTAAAACCTTACTAGGAAAAAACCTTATGGAAAAAAATCCTAGTGAAGGAAAAAGAGTACATATATTTATAAATACGCCTTTTGGTTGCCTCGTTAAAAACTTTGCACGGGAAAAAGAGTACAACACGTGTTAACTCCCCCTGATGAGAGCATCAATTCACATCCTTGATCATTCGCATCCCAATCTTGTAAACTAGTTTCTTGAAGGTTGACATCGATAGATATTTGGTGAACAAATCAGCCATATTATCACTTGAACGAATCTGTTGCACATTGATATCACCGTTCTTTTGAAGATCATGTATGAAAAAAAACTGTGCTAGAATGTGCTTTGCCCTAGCTCCTTTTTATGAATCCTCCATTCAATTGCGCTATGCATTATCATGGCTCCAACCCGGTCATAATGATCACTGCCAACTCGACCTTACACAAAGGTAGGAAGAGTGGGTGCTACAACTTTTACTCGAATAGTGGTATCAGGGTCGATTTTTCCACATAGAGCTTGGAGTGGAGTTGCGTATCTGTCTAGACTAGGAGTGTGTTTGTGCTTCTAATTGAACTTCTAACATTTTTGGATTTTCTTTTATCAACTATTATTATCAACAGATTAAGACCAAATTATGATAAAGGGATATTTTCTAAGTTGTATTTAATATAGAGAAAGGCACTACGGTCGTGGCATCACCTAGGTGGTTAACTAACGGGTAGAAACTACTAATCATAGATTGACATATTTGGGATCAGTGTTATAACCG
>MU767450.1:73496-103568 GCA_026770625.1 Nicotiana glauca | reverse complement strand
GGACTACCATTTCTCATGGGTCCATCCAAATTCCTTGTTGGGTCAATTTTGGGGTCATAGACTCTCTTTATCAAGAAGAGTCAGAACCCACTAAGCTAGAATCAATGTTTGCAACCACCAATCCTTAATTAAAGCATAAAATTAACCCAAATAACAAATACCCAATATCAATCTATCATTAAGAAGCAACACCCATCAATTACCCACACTATGGTTGAGCCACAACCCTAGCTAATGGGTTTAGCTAGACATAATTAAAGAAGAAATAAAAAAATAGATGAAGAACTAAGCATATTAGTTAATTGCTAAAGTTAAACTACAAGAATATATGGAAGAATTAATGCTAAAATGCCCAAAATAGGCTAAAACACGGTTCTCACGAGCGCAGCTCTTGTTCAAAATATAAAACTTGACCTAAAAATGGTAAAATGTCCTATTTATACAGGGCTAGAAAACTGGACAAAAATACCCCTGCGGGGTCAGCGCGGACCGCACAAAAAGGTCGCGCGGCCGCGTTATCTCTAGGACTCTAAAAATCTCCATTCTGAAGTTGGGACCATGGACCCGTAGAAATGTAGCGCGGCTGCGGTGGAAAATGGGCTCGGACCGCGCAGAAATGTAGCACGGCCGCGTGGCTAGCCTTGGCAAAAACTCCAACTCTCTGAATCTCATCCACGCGGACCGCACTGATTTGTAGCGCGGCCGCGTGGGAGTTTGTTCTTGCAATTGTGGTCTCTGAATATGACTGGCACAGACCGTGCATAAATGGAGCGCGGCCGCGCAGATTGCCCCTTGATTAATCAGTCTCTGAATCTCCTAGCATGCCCGCGTGGCATATCAGTGCGGTCCGCGCTAGGTCTTTCTATCCCTCAATTCACTTGGTCTTTGACACTTGGCAGGTTTTACTCCGTTTTGAGCCGATCTTTGACATTTTGTCATCTCGTCGCTCAAACTTGCAATCAAGCGCAACTTTTAAGCATTTTGGGACTCTTTTGTGGCAATTTGTAACCAAAGAAATAGCAAGTAGGGGTATAATCATGTTAAAATCCTAACTTATCAACTCCCCCAAACTTAAACCTTTGCTTTTCCTCAAGCAAACAAAATAAGACCCACCCTTAAAAAGGGAAATCCAAGAATTTCCAGCCATCCTAAAGTAACCTCAACAAGCATCAACTGGGACTAACAATTGCCCTCAATAAAAATGCATCATTAACACATTTTAAGCTTTTGAAAACTATGGATCAAGTGTGACACAAGAGCATCAAGGGTTGACACATTTCATCAAGGAACTTCTCTCAATTACTTTGGTCATTGTGGAACCCAAACTCACCCATCCTCAACTCTCCCTAAGCGAACCTCATATTTTAGAGTATTGACACACAAACCGAGGTTGATGGACTTTCACTCATCTCTCACAAGAAGAAGGTCACAAGTTTGGCTCTAAGTACCATATGTTTGCCCCTTATGTAAGTATCCACTAATGTAGGTTCCCTTCAACTCAAGATCATATAGGGCTTTTGTGGAGTCATTGTGAAGGCTTTTGGGTAAGGGTAGGATATGTTTTTGTTCAAGTGGTTTCAATCTTCCCTTAAGAACTTCTTTTGTTTAATTTTGGCACACTTTCTTGACTCATTAGAGTATTCACTTCTTTTTCAACGGGTTAGATTGACACACTGTCACTCTTTCTTATGCCTCCTTTTTCTACTTTTTCCACATCCTTTTTTTTCACTTTTATTTTCTTTGAATCCCTTTTTTGTTCTTATTCACATTGGTCTTTCTTTTTTTCTTTTCTTTTCTTTCTTTTTCATTGCCTTCCTTTTCTTTTGCTTTTGTACCTTTTACCACATTGTTTCCTTTCTTGCCTCTCCCCCCAAACTTAGACATTTGTCATTTACTCAAGGGAAGATTTGGTTGCCAAGAGAGGGTCTCATTAAAAACGGGTATAGGCTTGTAGCTTTGGTTCTTGAAAGAAAAAAGTTTAAGGCTTAAAAGGGTTAACTAGGGAATCATTTTATTGGTAGGCTATGGAATTGTTCAACTTAGAATTTGGATCAAGGAGAGCCTATAATTACTTTTCAAGTCAAATTTCACCTAGAATTTTGCCTCAACAAACATTCGGGGCAAGTTCTAGACCATCGGCTCGGGACTTGGACTCACAATTCGAATTTTCACCACACGCACTCAAGGATTGCTAAAGACATCGAGTCGATGGCCCACAACGACCTTAGTTACAATTCAAGCGCACAATGGTCCAACACGACCACATGATGATTGTTTGGTCAACACATGAGTCTCAAGAACACGACTTTCACCATCCTAAACACAACATTATGTCTTTGACCATGGGATCAAAGGCAAATATGTTAGGACCAAGTGAAGCTTTGCCTGAGGTACCCTTAACTACGAAATATCAAAATCAAAAGAAGAAAAAAAAATGGACTCAAACCCTTAAGAAGGTTGTCACGCCATCTATCATTGGGAAGAGCCACCCGGTTCGCACAACACTCTACCCTTGGAAAGAACCGTGGCATTAAGAAAACCAAGGGCTTATTAAAAACGCCAAAACCAATACAAAAGGCTACGAGCCTAACTACGAAGCTAAAAACAAAAAAATTTAAAGAAAATAGAAAAATCGAATGAATAGGTACAATTGGGGAGTAGAATATACAACGGGGGATAAATATATACATAAAGTAGAGAAGTAGCCAAAATGAGAAATTATATACAAGCCAACTATCAAATCTAATAACATAAACTAAAAATTAAATATATACACTTATCCAAGTGTATCAAATAAAAACAGTAGGGCGTATCCCCACGAATAAGAACTGGCATTGTCCCCAATGCCAACTACCAAAATAAGCACAAAATCAGATAAAAGATATAGAATGGCTCCCTAAGCTTGGTCCGTCTACCTGGGCTGCTCAGTGGTCCCCTGGTCCTCTGTATGGGAAGAACCTCAGACTGGTTCCCGCTTGCTGCTGATCTGCTGCTGGGATAGCGGCCGGGTCATGGACTGGTTGAATATCTGGTGCAACACTGGAGGGGCCCTCCTGAACCTGTGCTATCTCTATCACTACACCCTTAGCGCTAGGAAGCTTCCTCTTCTTCCTTGGAGGCTTGGGCTCCTCCTCCTATTGTGGCTGAGATGCTGCAGGGTCTAGGGCTGGCACCTCAAATAGCAATTCTAAAGGCATCTGATCTGCCAATAGCTTGCTCTCTAAGCTTCTTCACCGACTCCCTAGACACCCTTGACTTCCTTATCTTTTTGTGCTCCTTGGCAAGCTCCTTGAGAGCCTTTCCATGTGAATATACCACCTTAGTCAAGGTGGCATGGGACTCCAAAATCTTCTCCTGGTTGTCCAGGAGCTTCTTAAAGGTATCCTCCATAGATTGAGGAATCTGAGCAATGGCTGGTGCTGACTGGGCCTCAACTGAAGTGGCCAATGTGGACAACTTGGATGTCGCAGCTGACATCCTGTTGTTCAAATTGGCTAATTACTGACTGAGCTGGTGGGCAATGAATCGATGAGTCTTTGATGAAGGGGCTACCGAGTCAGCTGAAGTAGAAGGACCAGCCATAGAAGAAGGACCCGGGGGCAAGGTCTCACTGGTAGTAGGAGCAGGAATGGTGGATGGACCAGGAGAAATCTTTACCACAACTGGCTCCTCAGACTGGCCAGGTGAGGTAGAGGTGGGTGGCTGATACTTCTTTGACTTTGAGTTGTCCGAACCCAACTGGCTATACCATGAGTAGGGGGCCACCAACTTGGCCTTGACATCAAAACATTTCCTCTTGACCTTCAAATCCCTAAAGTACATAGACAGGGTGTTAGGGAAAGGGTAGTTTGTGTTGGTCTCATGTCCGATAGTAGAAATCACCCTCGAGATGATATTACCCATATTGAGAGGTAGCCTGGCCATGATGGATGCCACAAGAATAGCCCGGGCAAGTGGAACGGAGTGATCATGGGTAGAAGGATCAAGCCTACTACAAACAAAGGTCAACCAACCTTTAGCTTCAAAACTGAAGGTGTTCCGTAGAATCTTCTCCCCACTTTCAACCATTTTGGAATAGTGCCCGGGGCTGCCAAATACGCGGCCAACCAAGGACGCACTTCTTCATCTATTGCCAGCTTAACTAAATACTCCGATTCATCCTCCTCCTTGAACCCCAAGTAGTCATTCAACGACTTCCCATCAAACACTACCATTTTGTCTCTCACCTTCGTCTTCGTGTCTTTGACTATATGAGAAACATTTCAATAAAACTCTTTCATCATACGTTCATTGGTATAAATACATCTCTCCTTGAAGAAGTCCCAGCTAGATCTAGTTCGGAACTCTTTTTGCACGTTCGAGTTGAGAGGTACAAGGTCTTTGTCAATGAATGTTCTCTCCGGGATCAACTTCCTCACAGTCCACCACTCTCTAAATTTGTGGAATGTCAACTCACTAACAAATCTATCTTCCCAAGCTTTATGTTTCCTGGTTCGATCAACTCCCCCGACTTGAGGCTCACCCCCCTCACCATATCCTGCACTCTCCCCAGATAATGAAGTTGTGGGGGAGGTGGAGTATTGTGCATTACTTCCTGCTACGGACTCATCAGACGAATCTGAGACTACATTGACTGGCCTTTTGGATGAGGGTGAAGGTGGATGAGTGTCATGCAATTGGAGTGGGCCATTGATGTGAGTAGGGGCAGACTCTGAGGTTATGCTCCTGGATGGTGCATACTCACTCCCCGAAGAGTGAGAGACAGCCCTATCAGCAGCCCGTTTCAGCTTACGGGTGTTTTTGATGTTTTCCCGAGCCTGGAGAGTGAGTTTAACAGTTCTCTTTCGCTTACCCCCTCGGGAGGTACCACCTCTCCCGAGTTGTTGTTGTTGTTGACCGCCTCATTTTTTAACCATGATCTGCAAAAAATAAACGTCTAAGATTGTTAGTTTAAGCACATGCAGTGGAATAGATGAAGCACACAAGAGGAGAACACAGTTAATTTCATGACACAGAAGTAGTGTACAACAGAACAAAGGTGCACGGACCGCGCAAAAAAGTCAAGCGGTCGCACTGGGGTAGCGCGGACCGCATAAAACAGGAGCACGGCCGCGCTGAGCTTATACCTCAAAACAAACCTCTCTGAATCTCTCCAACGCGGTCTGTATTGTTATGGACCACGACCAAATTGGACCAGCGCGGACCGCACAAAAATGTGACGGGGCCGTACTGGGTAAGTTAGGCACCCACAGAATAAATCAACGCGGACCGTGCAGAAAGGACGCGCGGACGCGTTGGGCCAATGTAGTTGAACTGAGTTAGGGTTTAACATTTTAATCCATTTTTGATCAAGTCTTGGAGTCCTAGTTGTCCTTACTCAATTAGCCATATAGCAATTCATGCCCAGTGTTCAAAAATTAACACAAAAAACTAATCTAATGATTAACCCTAAGAAAATGGGAAGAAATAAGAAGCTATACCACTGGGAAGCAAACAAAATAATTAAAAATTAAAGCTAATGAATGAAATTTACAAGAAACGTTACCAGGGATTATGAAGAATCAATTACTTGATGCAAAAGTGACGGATGAATAGTAAAAATTAGGGCTCAACCAGTAAGAGTGCGAAAAGGATAAAAAGAGGCCTTGGTTCTATATTTATAGAAACTCGTGGGACCCTTGACCTACCTACCACCGCGGCCACACAAAAATGGCCGGGGACTGCGCTGGATTTATAGCCTTTGTATTCAACAGAGTTGCCCACGCGGACCGCACTGTTATGCTACACGACCGCGTGGGAAACTTCAGAGAACATAAATAGTTGGGTCCTCCCAGTGCGGACCGCACAAAAATGCTACGCGGTCGCGCTGGTAACTTCAGAGACTCAAACATCCTAACACAAACCAGCGCAGACCGCACTGGTTTGTAGCGCGAACGAGTTGGTAAACTTCAGAGACCTGACATTTTGTGCTTTTGTTTTGCATTGGTTCAACATTATCCCTGCAACATCTCGCAAACCATTAGCCCAAAAAATCCTATTCTACAAAGAAAATAAAAATAAATAGAAAATGTGCCTGATTTAACGTTGCAGCACGACGCATGTTACCATCATATCACTTCAAATGAATAAGGGCCACCACGTGGCTGTCATTAAACTTTCCCAAATAGTGTTTGACACAATGCCCATTGACCCGGAATACTTCACCATTCTTGTTTTTGAGATCAAGAGCACCAAAAGGAGTCACAAATACCACTTCAAAAGGACCACTCCACTTTGATTTGAGCTTCCCAGGAAATAACCTTAACCGGGAATTGAAAAGAAGAACCATGTCGCCCACCTTGAATTCTTTACCCCGAGCATATTTGTCGTGAAGGTACTTCATCTTGTCCTTATACAAGGACGAGCTGAGTAGGCATGAAATCTAAACTCATCAAGTTCATTCAATTGCTCCACTCGAAGATTGGCTGCAACATCCCATTCCAAGTTCAACTTTCTCAACGCCCACATAGCCTTGTGTTCTAATTCCAACGGAAGATGGCAAGCCTTACCAAACACCAACCGATATGGAGACATACCAATTGGAGTCTTGTAAGTCGTCCGAAAAGCCCAAAGAGCATCATCCAATTTCTTCGACCAATCGGTCCTATTAGCATTTACCGTTTTGGACAAAATACTCTTTATTTCCCGATTTGAGACTTCCACTTGACCGCTAGGTTGTGGATGAAAAGGGGTGTTCACTTTGTGGTTAACTCCATACTTAGAAAGCAATGAGTTGAAAGCCTTGTTGCAAAAATGGGACCCCCCATCACTAATGATAGCACGAGGGGTGCCAAACCTAGTGAAGATACTCTTTTTCAAGAACGCCACAACACTTAGGGCTTCATTGTTGGGTAGAGCCACGACTTCAACCCACTTTGAAACATAGTCCACTACCATGAGAATATACGTGTTCCCACAAGAGCTTACGAACGGGCCCATGAAATCAATGCCCCAAACAACAAAATTATCCACCTCGAGAATTGTATTGAGGGGCATTTCATCCCTCTTTGAAATACCTCCGGCTCTTTGGCATGCATCACATCTCTTTNTTCCGGTACACATCTTCTTATCACCCCATCCGTGCAAATTTTAAACAAATACAGATCATCCCAATAAAAATCCAAGTTATCCCACTTGAGTTTCTTCCTTTGGTTGGAAGAGAGCTCGCACGGGACATTTCCGGTCACAATGAAGTTGGCGATGTCCGCGAACCAAGGTATATCATACATAGAAACAGAAAAAAGTTGCTCGTCGGGGAAAGTATCATTTATCTCAATACCATTACATGGTCTCCCCTCTTCCTCTAGCCAGGACAAATGGTCTGCAACTTGATTCTCACTTCCCTTCCTATCCACAATCTCCAGATCAAATTCCTGAAGAAGTAGCACCTATCTCATCAACCTTGCTTTCAAATCCGTCTTCGTCATCAAATACCGGAGGTCTGCATGGTCCGTGTGTATGATCACCTTTGGCCCCATAAGATAAGGTTAAAATTTCTCCATCGCAAACACAATAGCCAATAACTCTTTTTCCATCACAGTATGGTTTCTTTGGGCCTCATTCATCATTTTGCTAGCATAATACACAGGATGGAACATTTTGTTGATCCTTTGGCCTAGCACCGCACCTACCGCCACATCACTCGCATTGCACATAAGTTCAAAGGGCAATTCCCTATTAGGTGCAGTGATGATAGGAGTTGTGGTAAACTTGTATTTTAATAGCTCAAAAGACTCCATGCACTTCTCATCAAAGACAAACTGACATCCTTCTCCAACAATTTGCAAAGCGGGTTCACAATTTTCGAGAAGTCTTTAATGAATCACCGGTAGAACCCGGCATGACCAAAAAAACTCCTCACCCCTTTGACAGAAGTAGGGGGGAGCCTTGAGATAACCTCAATTTTTCCCTTATCAACTTCAATTCCTTGTTTTGAGATTTTGTGACCCAATACAATACCCTCTTGCACCATAAAGTGATATTTCTCCCAGTTGAGCATAAGATTGGTTTCTTCATATCTTTCCAACACCCTATCCAAGTTCACTAGACATTCCTCAAATGAATCCCCCACCACACTGAAATCATCCATGAAGACCTCCAAGATACCTTCCACCATGTCGGTGAAAATTGCCATTATAACCTCTGGAAGGTCGTCGGAGCATTACATAGTCCAAATGGCATTCTCGATAAAGCGAATGTGCCATAAGGAAATGTAAAGGTTGTCTTCTCCTAATCCTCCGGGGCAATGAGAATTTGATTGTACCCTGAGTAGCCATCTAGAAAACAATAAAAGGCCCAGCCCGCAAGACAATCGAGCATTTGGTCCAAGAATGGTAGTGGGAAATAATCTTTTCTTGTTACCTTGTTAAGCTTTCTATAGTCCATACACACTCTCCAACCCGTAACTGTCCGAGTAGGAACCAACTCATTGCTGGCATTGGTCACGACTGTCATTCCACCCTTCTTTGGCACATATTGGACCGGAGAGGTCCATGAACTATCTAAGATCGGGTAAACCACACCGGTATCCAACCACTTGATAACCTCTTTCTTTACCACTTCTTTCATAGCCTTATTTAATCTTCTTTGATGTTCAAGAGATGGCATTGCATCCTCCTCCAAAATGATCTTGTGCATGAAAAATGCGGGGCTTATCCCCCGAATATCCGCCAATGTCCATCCAATCGCCTTTTTACGCTTTTGAAGAACTTCCAAAGTGGCATCAACCTGCATGTTAGTTAGGCACGAGGAAAGAATAACAGGAAAAGTAGAATTTGAACACAAAAACTCATACCTGAGGTATAGAGGAAGTGGCTTCAACTCCAACACCAGTGGCTCCTCACTAGATGGCTTGGTTGGAGGAGTTTTGCGATTCTCTAGATCCAAAGATAGCTTCCTAGGCTCATATGAATATGAACCCATGCCATGAAATGCATTCACACACTCCACTCTACCGGCATCATCATTGACATCCATGTTAAGAAGCACGGCCTCAAGAGGATCTTTAACATTTATCAATGCACTTGTATCATCTACTATCATGGCTGTGACAATATCCACAAATGAACACACCTCCGTGCTATTGGGTTGCCTCATTGATTTGCATACACGAAATACCACTTTCTCATCACCCACACAGAATGTCAACTCCCCAGCTTCAACATCTACCAATGCCTTCCCTGTAGCTAGTAAAGGTCTTCCAAGAATGATTGGCACCTCAAAATCCACCTTGCGGTCCAATATCACAAAATCCGCTGGCAATATGAACTTATCAACACGAACAAGGACATCATCAATTATGCCCAAGTGACGCTTCATTGATCGGTCCACCATTTGAAGTCACATGGAAGTTGGTCTAGGTTGACCAATCCCTAGGTTCTTGAAAACTGAATAGGGAATCAAGTTTATACTGGCCCCCAAGTCACACAAGGCTTTAGCAAACTCCGCACAACCAATAGTGCAAGGGATAGTGAAAGCTACGAGATCCTTGAGTTTTGGGCCATAGAATGAACAATAGAACTGACTTGATGCATCATCTTGATTGTTTCACACTCCATTGACCTCTTCTTGGTAACCAAATCTTTCATAAATTTTGTGTACCCCGGCATTTGTTCAAGGGCTTCTACCAATGGCACATTTATAGTAAGACTCTTCATCATTTCAATGAACTTGAATTTGTTGTCTCCTATTTGCTTTGCTAGCCTTTGATGGTAAGGTGGAGGAGGCCTAGGCAAGGGTGCCTTGGCTTTGGGTACCACCGGCTCGGGCATATCAATCACGTGTTCCCTAGAAGGGTTCACGGTCTCTTATGTCTCCTCCTCAACATCATTAATATCAATGCGCACATCATTGTTCACGTGGGGTTCAACTATATCCTCAACCACCAAAGGCATATCATCATCTCGCAACTCATCTTCATCAACCATAACTTGATTTTCTCTTGAGGCATGCACATCACTGCCTCTTCCACTTCGCGTTGTCACCTCCATCACATGATTGTTGTGCCCACCCTTAGGGTTTACCACCATGTCACTTGGTAGAGCACCCTTTGGGCGAGTATTTAAAGATTGAGAAATTTGACCAAGTTGCACCTCCAAGTTACGGATGGAAGTGTTGTAGGAAGCCAATTGAGCATCGGAGTCTTGGTTCTTCTTCATCATTTGCTCAAACATAACTTCAATTCTCCCAAAATCATTTCCCGAAGAACTATACCCTTGAGATTGAAACGGCGGCGGGTTGTTCGATTGTTGAAACATCGGAGGCCTTTGAACGCCTTGCCCCCAATTACCTTGACCACCATTGTTACTCCACCTACCTTGACCATTGTTGTTGTTCCAATTGTTATTGTTGTTTCCGTTCCAATTTCCACCATTGTTACCTTGATTCCCCCAATTATTGTTTTGGTTGTTCCCGTTCCAATTTCCACCACTATGTTGTTGATTATTGTTATTCCAATTTCCACCTCCTTGTTGATTTCCTCAATTTCCTTGGGGTCGCCAATGTTGATTTCCCTGGTTTCCTCTATTTCCTTGGTAGTTATTAACATATTGACAATATTCACTTTGCTCATCATAGCACTCGTTCGAATAACCACCACCATCATCATAGTTATCACAGTTTCCTTGAGGTTGTTGCCCTCTTTGCCTTCTTTTCATCATATTCACTCCTTCCATGGCATTGACTTGGCGCGGGTTTTGAACTGGTTGCAATTGGGCCTTCGCCAATTGGTTCATTGTTGTTGTGAGTTTGACAATGGCTTGGTCGTGATCATGCAACTCCTTATGCAAATGTATCACATTAGGGTCACCTTGAGGAACGTTTGCCCGGCTTTGCCATGCCGAAGAAGTATCGGCCATTTCATCTAATACATTACAAGTTTCATTGTAAGGGAGCTTCATAAAGTTTCCTCCCGCCAATTGGTTCACAATACATTGGTTGGTTGTGTTGATGCCCCTATAGAATGTTTGTTGAATCATAACATCATTCATATCATTATTTGGACACTTTTTTAACCATAGTTCTAAATCTCTCCCATATTTCGTGCAAGGGTTCCGTTGGCTCTTGTTTGAAAGCCAAAATTTCATAACGAAGCGCCGCCATGTGATTTGGAGAAAAGAAGTTGGCAATAAATTTGTCCGCCAATTCATCCCATGTTGTTTTGGAATGATTTGGCAGCCTTTCTAACCAATCCAATGCTTTACCCTGAAGAGAAAACGGGAAAAGCCTCAATCTCAAAATGTCCTCTGACACGTTTGTTTGTTTACTCCCCCAGAAATTATCTACGAACCCCTTCAAGTGCTTGTATGCATTTTGGTCGGAGGCGCCCGTAAAATACCCTCTTTGCTCGAGTAAAGTTAACATAACATTGGTGATTTGAAAATTTCCCGCCCGGATTCGGGGAGGAACTATGGCACTTGCATAACCCTGATTTGGAAGGACTTTTGGAGCTACTCTTGGTGGAGGCGGAGGAGGGTCTGGTATGTTCTCATTTGCATTAGCATTCGCATTGGCATTTCGTCCTTTCCTTGGAGCTTGAGGTTATACATCTTCTTGTTCAAGATCCTCAACCTCCTCCCCCGTGACCACGTTGCCAAGAGGGTCATTTCCGTTTAGAGCCTTTTTTACTTGATAGATCAACACAAATAAAGTAAGTAAAAAGAAGGAAAGAGAAGCAAAACACAAAACTAGCTACACAGATAGTCAACACCGTAAGCTCCCAGGCAATGGCGCCAAAAAGTGATCAATGCCAACTTGACCTTACGCAAAGGTAGGAAGAGTGGGTGCTACAGCTTTTACCCGAATAGTGGTATCGGGGTCGATTTTTCCACAGAGAGCTTGGTGTGGAGTTGCGTATCTGTTTAGACTAGGAATGCGTTTGTGCTTCTAATTGCACTTCTAACATTTTTGGGTTTTCTTTTATCAACTATTATTATCAACTAAGGATTAAGACCAAATTATGCTAAAGGGATATTTTCTAAGTTGTATTTAATATAGAGAAAGGCACTACGGTCATGGCATCACCTAGGTGGTTAACTAACGGGTAGAAACTACTAATCATAGATTGACATATTTGGGATCAATGTTATAACCGCTGCACAATTGTACCCACTCTCACACCTCTCGGTAGAGAGAGCGATTTTGCCCAATTGACTCTCTCGAGACCAATTGGGTAGGCCAATTAGACCAAGCAACTTGGGTTCAAGTACGGTGATTACTCTCTCGAGATTTAACCCATTAATTGGGACTACCACTTCTCATGGGTCCATCCAAATTCCTTGTTGGGTCAATTTTGGGGTCATAGACTCTCTTTCTCAAGAAGAGTCAGAACCCACTAAGCTAGAATCAATATTTGCAACCACCAATCCTTAATTAAAGCATAAAATTAACATAAATAACAAACACCAAATATCAATCTAACATTAAGAATCAACACCCATCAATTACCCACACTAGGGTTGAGCCACAACCCTAGCTAATGGGTTTAGTTAGAAATAATTAAAGAAGAAACAGAAAAAATAGATGAAGAACTAAGCATATTAATTAATTGCTAAAGTTAAACTACAAGAATATATGGAAGAATTAATGCTAAAGTGCCCAACATAGGCTAAAACACAGTTCTCACGAGCGCAGCTCTTGTTCAGAATATAAAACATGAACAAAAATGGTAAAATATCCCCGGGTTAGAAAAACTGGACAAAAATACCCCGGCGGGGTCAGTGCGAACTGCGCAAAAAGGTCGCTTGGCCGCGTTGGCTCTTGGACTCTAAAAATCTCCTTTCTGAAGTTGGGACCACGGACCGCGCAGAAATGTAGCGCGACCGCGGTGGAAGATGGGCGCGGACCGCGCAGAAATGTAGCGCGGCCGCGTGGCATGCCTTGGCAAAAACTCTAACTCTCTGAATCTCATCCACGCGGACCGCACTGATTTGTAGCGCGGCCACGTGGGAGTTTGTTCTTGCAATTGTGGTCTCTGAACATGACTGGCGCGAATCGCGCATAAATAGAGCGCGGCCACGCAGATTGCCCCTTGATTAATCAGTCTCTGAATCTCCTAGCGCGGTCGCGTGGCATATCAGTGCGGTCCGCGCTAGGTCTTTTTGTCCCTCACTTCACTTGGTCTTTGACACTTGGCAGGTTTCACACCGTTTTGAGCCGATCTTTGACATTTTGTCATCTCGTCGCTTAAACTTGCAATCAAGCGCAACTTGTAAGCATTTTGTGTAAATTTGTAACCAAAGCAATAGCAAGTAGGGGTATAATCATGTTAAAATCCTAACTTATCAATGGCGCCCAACACAGTGCTAGGCAAGCCCGACCAATTCAACACTCTCAATCCCTCGTATAGAGTTCATTACCAATTAACAGGGTTTAAATACCAAATTAGCATGATTATAAATCTTTAACAGTAGATAAAATGTGCGGAAATCAAGAAATATTACTACAAATCCCACCGATCTGGTGTCACGGGTCAAGAGCCTCTAATACAAGTCTGAGGAACAGCCTAAACAAAAGATAGTCTAAAATTCTGAAAGTAAAGAGGATAGAGGAGAAATCGGGTCTGCGGACGCCATGCAGCTGCCTCAATGACTCCGGTGAGATCTGAATAGCAGCGATAGCTCAATCTACGCCTCCGAAATACCTGTATATGCACACATGGTGCAGGGAGTAAAGTGAATACTTCGACTCAGTAAATAATAGCAATAAATAATGACTGACGGAAAGAAATCTCGTAAAAAGCACTAAGCAGTTCTATATCGAAGCATTAAGAACATTTAAACAACAACTAAATGAAGAAGCCAGGTAAAATCCTTTAAGCCAGTACTCAACTCATTTACTTTTCACAATAATCAAAAGTATGATTATACCACTGCAGCGGCGTGCAGCCCGATATATATATATATATATATATATATATACTGCTGCGGCATGTAGCCCGATCCAATAGTAATAGTCGATTGCGCTCACTGAGGGTGTGCAGACTCCGGAGGGGCTCCTACAGCCCAAGCACTATACTACTGAGGCGTGCAGTCCGACCCATATAAATATGCTGTTGCGGCGTGCAGCCCGATCCAATAATAATATGCTGCTGCGGCGTGAAACTCGATCCGTATAAATATACTGTTGCGGCGTGCAGCCCGATCCATAACATATCAAATACCCTCACTATTGGGTTCTCAACCCCTCTCGGTCAATATAAACTCAGCCTCTCGGGCATACTAAGATAAAATAGGGATCCCAGCCTACATATTACTCTCCTTTTGATTTAGCTATTTCAAAGCCGGTTCATATTAGATTAAACCATTAGAAACATGATTGAGGGTATGATTTTTAACAAGTAAAGTGAGGTCAATCATGTACAATTGCCCTTAAGGGTTCTACAGGTCGGCACAAGGCCCCAAACATGGCAACTAGCCCAGACTACAATGATATTAATTAAGGCTCAGTCAAAATACAGCAGAATCATCAATCGGGATGAACCAAGTCCGAATCCCCAGCAGTAATGGACCCCACTCTCATCATCCAGCATGTGTCTCACCTCAACATAGCACTATGTTGTGCGAATTCAGGGTTTCAAACCCTCAGAACATCATTTATAACCATTACTCACCTCAAGCCGGCCAAAGTCCTAGCTCGCTATGCCCTTGCCTCACAAATCAGCCTCCTCGAGCGTCGAATCTGATCAAAACCACAACGAATACGTTACAATAGGCTAAGGGAACATAACCCAATCGAAAAGACCCAAAAAATATCAAAAATTACGAAATTGGCAAAACCCGAGCCCCGGGCCCACTTATTGAAAAATCAAAAAATTAACATCACCGGATTCTTTATCTCGCCACGAATCTACACATATCAATATTACCAAAATCGGAGTCCATTTGGCCCCTCAAATTCCACTTTGAAATACCAATTTTCCAAGCCCTAGCTTTACCCTCTTTTGATGAATTTCCAAAAAATTCCATGTTAATTCCACCATTAAATCATGTATTTAGGCCAAGGAACTCACCTCCAATCATACCTAGTCGAAATCCCCTTCAATTTCCGTCCAAGAGCTCTCAAGGTTGTTCAAAAATGGTGGAAATAAGACTTGGTTCACGGATGAAATGTTCTAAAACCCTTCTGCCCGGGTCTCTTTTTCCTCTATGCGATCGCATCCCCAGGCTTGCGATCGCAATGCAGAAAAATTCGATCTCCAAATTTAACACTATGTGATCGCATTTAGACCCCTGCGATCGCAATGCACAAGATTCATAAGCTATGCGATCGCACACCTACACCTACGATCGCATTGAACAATTTCCTACTAAATTCCCAGATCAATTTTACACTGTGCGATCGCATGACTCCCTATGTGATCGCATTGAACAATTAGACAACCCTAAAAATCCTTCTATGCGATCGCAGAGCCCTCCTGTGATCGCAGAGAACAAAAGTCTGCAAACACTGAACCTGCAATTTTCTGCAGCTTCCAAAGGCTAGAATTGGTCTGATTGACCCTCCGAAATCACCCCGAGGCCCCCGGGACCTCAACCAAAAGCATCAACACATCATAAAACATTATTCAAACTTGCTCCAATCATCAAAACACCACAATTAACACCAAAACCCTCAAATTACATCGGATTCAAGCCTAAGTTCTTCTAAAACTTTAGAATTACACATTTGATCAAAAACAAGACCAAAACACCTCCGAATGACCTGAAATTTTGCACACACATACAAAATCACCTAACGAAGCTACAACAACTCTTGGAATTCCATCCCGACCCTCGGATCAAATTCTCACCTATCAACCGGAATTCGCCAAAATACTAACTTCACCAATTCAAGCCTAATTCTACACCGGACCTCAAAAATCAATTCTGATCACACTCCTAAGTTACAAATCATCCCCTGAAGCTAACCGAATCACCGGAAATCACATCCGAGCTCTCTAACTCAATAGTCAACATTCGGTTGACTTTTCTAAAACAAGCCTTCCTTAAAGAGACTAAGTGTCTCATTTCCATCAAAACCCAATCCAATTCGACTCATTCACCCAAGACTCCTATAATGAAACATAAGGAAGCGGAAAATGGGAGAAATGGGGCGGTAACTCATGTGACGACGGGCCGGGTTGTCATATCCTCCCCAACTAAAACAAATGCTCGTCCTCGTGCCGGTCAAGAAACATACCTGGAGCCATAAACAGGTGAGGATATCTGCTCCGCATCTCCCGCTCGGTCTCCCAAGTAGCCTCATCCATGGGCCAACCTCTCCACTGCACCTTTACCGAAGCTATATTATTTGATCTCAACTTTCGAACCTGATGACCCAAAATAGTCACCGGCTCCACATCATAGGTCAAATCATCATCCAACTGAACAGTGCTGAAATCCAATACATGAGACGGGTCCCCAACATACTTCCAGAGCAAAGATACAAGAAATACCGGGTGCACGCCCAACAAGCTAGGTGGCAAGGCAAGCTCATAAGCCACCTCCCCAATCCTCCTAAGTACCTCAAAAGGCCCAATAAACCGCGGACTCAGCTTCCCTTTCTTTCCAAACCGCATGACACCCTTCATGGGAGAAACCTTCAGCAAGACCTTCTCACCCACCATATATGACACATCCCGAACCTTCTGGTCCGCATAACTCTTCTAATGCGACTGTGATGTACGAAGCCTCTCCTGAATTAGCTTCACCTTCTCTAAGGCATCCTAAACCATCTTTGTCCCCAATAACCTAGCCTTGCCGGGCTCGAACCATCCAACAGGAGATCTACACCGCCTCTCATACAACGCCTCATACGGAGCCATCTGAATGCTCGACTGATAACTGTTGTTGTAGACAAACTCTGCAAGCGGCAAAAAATAATCCCAAGAACCCCTAAAATCAATAACACAGGCACGCAACATGTCCTCCAGTATCTAAATAGTACGCTCGGACTGCCCGTCCATCTGAGGATGAAATGTTATGCTCAACTCTACCTGCGTACCCAACTCTCACTGAAATGACCTCTAGAACTGAGAAGTGAACTGAGTACCCCTATCTGAGATAATAGACACTGGAACCACATGCAATCGGACAATCTCCCGGATAAAGATCCCTGTCAGCCGCTCCGAAGAATAGGTAGTACATACCAGAATGAAGTGCGCGGACTTGGTCAACCTGTGTCACAATCAACCAAATTCAATCAAACTTCTTCAAAGTACGAGGGAGACCACTCACAAAATCCATAGTAATCCTCTCCCACTTCTACTCGGGAATAATCATCCGGTGAAGTACATCGCCTGGCCTCTGATGCTCATACTTTACCTACTGACAGTTGAGATACCGAGCTACAAACCCTACTATATCCTTCTTCATCCTCCTCCACCAGTAGTGCTACCTCAGATCCTGATACATGTTCACGGAACCCGGATGAATGGAATACCGCGAGCTGTAGGCCTCCTCCAATATCAACTCCCGAAGCCCATCCACATTGGGCACAAAAATCCGGCCATGCATCCTCAACACGCCATCATCATCAATGGTCACCTCCCTGGCATCATCATGTTGAACCCTATCCTTAAGGACAAGCAAATGTGGATCATCATAATGGTGCTCTCTGATGCGATCATATAAGGAAGACCGAGAAACCACACAAGCCAATAACTGACTAGGTTCCAAAATATCTAATCTCACCATCTGATTGGCCAAATCCTGGACATCAACGACAAAGGGCCTCTCCCCAACTGGAATGTATGCCAAATTCCCAATACTAACCGCCTTTCGGCTCAAAGCATCGGACACTACATTGGCCTTCCCCGGGTGATACAAAATGGTAATATCATAGTCCTTAAGTAACTCTAGCCACCTCCGCTGCCTCAAATTAAGGTCCTTCTGTTTGAACAAATGCTGAAGATTGTGATGATCGGTGAATACCTCACAAGATACACCATACAAGTAGTGCCTCCAAATATTCAAAGCGTGAACTATAGCAGCCAACTCCAAATCATGTACAGGGTATTTCTTCTCGTGGGGCTTCAATTGAAGAGAAGCTTATGCAATAACACTACCCTCCTACATTAACACATATCTGATCCCAACTCTCAAAGCATTACAATATACAGTGTAAGAACCTGAAACTGATGGCAAAACCAACATTGGAGCCGTGGACAAAGCTGTCTTGAGCTTCTGAAAGCTCTCCTTGCACTCGTCCAACCATACAAATTGAGAACCCTTCTGAGTCAACTTGGTCAAGGGCAATGCAATAGAGGAAAATCGCTGAACAAACCGTCGATAATAACCTGCCAACCCAAGGAAACTACGAATCTCTATGGCTGAGGTCGGTCTAGGCCAACTCTGCACTGCCTCTATCTTCTTCGGGTTGACCTGAATACCCTTGTTGGACACCACGTGCCCCAAGAAAGCTACTGAGCTGAGCCAAAACTCGCACTTGGAGAACTTTGCATAAAGCTTCTTCTCCTTCAATCTCTGTAATACAACTCGCAAATATTGTGCATGCTCCTCCTAGCTATGCGAGTACACCAGAATATCATCAATAAAAACAATCACAAATGAATCCAGATACGGCCAAAATACACTGTTCATCAAATGCATGAACGCTGCTGGGGCATTAGTCAGCCCAAAGGACATAACAAGAAACTCATAGTGCCCATATCTAGTCCTAAAAGTAGTCTTCATAATATCTGAATCCTTGATCTTCAACTGGTGATAGCCCGGACGGAGATCAATCTTGGATAATACCCTCGCCCCCTGAAGCTAGTCAAATAAATCATCAATACGAGGCAGGGGGTACTTGTTCTTCACTGTTACTTTGTTCAATTGCCTGTAGTCAATGCACATTCTCATGGTGCCATCCTTCTTCTTCACAAATAGAACTGGTGCACCCCACGGTGACACACTAGGCCGAATAAACCCCTTATCTAGGAGTTCCTAAAACTGATCCTTCAATTCTTTCAACTCCGCTGGTGCCATACGATACGGAGGAATGGAAATGGGCTGAGTTCCCGACACCAGGTCAATATCAAAATCAATGTCCCTGTATTGTAGCATGCCCGGAAGGTCTGTAGGAAACATATCGGGAAACTCCCTCACAACTAGGACAGAATCAATGCTAGAAGTCTCGGCTCCAACATCCCTCACAAATGCCAAATATGAAAGACAACCCTTACCAACCATATGTTGGGCCTTTAGGAATGAAATTACCCTGCTGGGAACATAGTCATTCATGTCACACCATGCCACTCGATCCTCGGAACACCTGATATAGCCAAAGTGACTGTCTTAGCATGACAGTCCAGAATAGCATGACACGGAGATAACCAGTCCATGCCCAGAATAACATCAAAATCCACCATGCTCAATAGCAATAGATCAACTCGGGTCTTCAGACCCCTAATAGTCACCAAACACGACCGATACACATGGTCTATAATAATAGTATCGCCCACCAGGGTAGATACATGAACAGGTAAAGCAAGACACCCTTGGGTTGTACCCAAATGATGAGCAAAATATTAAGACACATAGGAATAGGTGGAACCGGGATCAAATAATATTGAGGCATCCCTGTGGCAGACTGAAATAATACCTGTGATAACAGCATCTGAAGCAATAGCATATGTCCTGCCCTGAAGATCATAAAAGGGGGCCTGACCACCGCCCGATCGACTTGCACCTCTGGGGTGGCCCCTGGCTACCTGACCCTCATCCCTAGCTGGCGAGGCAGGTGCTGAAGTATCTGGACCAGAAGATGAGGGCTGACCCCTCTACTGAGATGAGCTAGCAGCACGACAAGGACACTCCCTCCACATATGCCAAAGCTCTCCACACTCATAGCAACTCCCAGGTGCTGGGAACTGGGACTGAAGGGAACCCCTCACGCCAGAGTGACTAGCTGATGCACTCGGCCTGGATGAATCCTGAGCAGACGGAGCCGAGATGAACTTTGTGCTGGAAGAGCGTTGAGAGATGGCTGACTCTACTGAGAACCCTGATAACCATGACCTGAAGATGCCCCGCGATACTCAGGACGGGCTGACTAAGCGGGCCTGAAAGAGTGACCCTGACCCTACTGGAACTGGCCCCTCGAAGGAGCGCCACTGTAACTACCAGAACCTCGAGGCCTCTTGGCCTCCCTCTCATCCCGATCCTGGCAGCGAACTGACTCAATATCTCTAGCTATATCCACCACCTCCTCAAATGAAGCACCCAGCACTCTCTCTCTAGTCATAAGAATACTAAGAGGTTAGTTGAGACCATCAACAAACCTTCGTATATGCTCACGATCCGTAATAACCAACCAAACTACATGCCGAGACAACTCAAAAAATCTTATCTCATACTGGGTCACTATCATATCTCCCTATCGTAGCCCCTCAAACTGTCTGCGCAGTTCCTCTCTGCGGGACTGCGGTACATACTTCTCCAAAAAGAGAGTGGAGAACTCCTACCAAGTCAAAGGTGCTTCACCAACCAGCCTATGCCGCTCATACGCCTCCCACCAAGTGAAGGCAGCTCCGGTGAACTAAAAAGTAGTAAAAGCCACACCACTGGACTCAATAATCCCCACTGTGCAGAGCATCCGCTGACATCTGTCGAGAAAAACTTGGGCATCCTCACCCTCAGCTCCACTAAATGTCGGAGTCTGGAGTATACCAAACCTCTTGAGGTGACGCTGCTCGTCCTCGAGCACAACTGGAACCCTATACTCCTGAACTGGTACCACTGGCTAAGCTGGAGGTGCCTCTAGAGTCTGTAATCGCTGCACTACCTACTCAGGTGTGCGAGCAGCGGGGGTCTGATTGCCTCCCTCGGGCTGTGAAGTAGTTGCTGCTACTGTGGTGGCTGAAACCACCTGAGCCAGGCCCATACAAACTGTCAATATCTGGGCCAATGTCTCCTGGAGACTCGGAATCACAATGGGCACAGTTGATGCCTGAACTGGTGTTGCTGGAGCTTGGTCCTGAGTTGGGGCAACTAGAGGATCCATAGGGGCTGCCCCTACTGCTCTGCCTCTACCACGACCACGACCACGACCGCTTCCACGGCCTCTGGTAGCCTCAGTAGGTGGTACTGGTTGTCGTTCGTCGCGTCCGGTAGCTCGTGTCCTCACCATCTGTGAGAGAATAGAAAAAAGAGAAGTTTAGCACTCGGATCAACAAGTTTGAACGATAGAATTTCAAGAATGTGAAGTTTTCCCAAAAGGTTCTGCAGCCTCTCAAGGAGAAATACAGGCGTCCCTGTACCGCTCCGCGAGACTCTACTAAATCGGATCATGACTCGCGAGACCTAGTAACCTAGGCTTTGATACCAACTTGTCACGACCCCAACCCGGTCGTGATGGCACCCAACACAGTGCTAGGCAAGCCCGAGCAATTCAACACTCTCAATCCCTCATATAGAGTTCATTACCAATTAACAGGGTTTAAATACCAAATTAACATGATTATAAATCTATAACAGTAGATAAAATGTGCGGAAATCAAGAAATATCACTACAAATCCCACCGATCTGGTGTCACGAGTCAAGAGCCTCTAATACAAGTCTAAGGAATAACTTAAACAAAATATAGTCTAAAATGCTGAAAGTAAAGAGGATAGAGGGAGAAATTGGGTCTGCGGACGCCATGAAGCTACCTCGATGACTCTGGTGAGATCTGAATAGCAGTGATTAGCTCAATCTACGCCTCTAAAATACATGTATCTGCACACATAGTGCAGGTAGTAAAGTGAGTACACCGACTCAGTGAGTGATAGCAATAAATAATGACTGACCGAAAGAAATCTCGTAAAAAGCACTAAGGAGTTCTATATCAAATCAGTAAGAACATTTAAACAACAACTAAATAAAGAAGCCAAGTAAAATCCTTTAAGCCAGTACTCAACTCATTTACTTTTCACAATAATCGCAAGTATGATTATACCGCCACGGCGTGCAGTCCGATCCGTATAGTATACTGCTGCGGCGTGCAGCCCGATCCATATATATATATATATATATATATATATATATACCACTCCGGCGTGTAGCCCGATCTAATAGTAATAGTCGACTGCGCTCACTGGGGTGTGCAAACTCCGGACAGGCTCCTACAGCCCAAGCACTATACTACTGCATCGTGCAGTCCGACCCATATAAATATACTACTACGGCATGCAACCCGATCCAATAATAATATACTGCTGCGATGTGCAGCCCGATCCGTATAAATATACTGCTGCAGCGTGCAGCCCGATCCATAACATATCAAATACTCTCACTATTGGGTTCTCAACCCCTCTCGGTCAATATAAACTCAGCCTCTCGGGCATACTAAGATAAGATAAGGATCCCAGCCCACATATTACTCTCCTTTTGATTTAGCTATTTCAAAGCTAGTTCATATTAGATTAAACCATTAGAAACGTGACTGAGGGAATGATTTTTAACAAGTAAAGTGAGGTCAATCATGTACAATTGCCCCTAAGGGTTCTACAGGTCGGCACAAGGCCCCAAACATGGAAATTAGCCCAGAATACAATGATATTAATTAAGGCTCAGTCAAAATACAGTAGAATCATCAATCGGGATGGACCAAGTCCGAATCCCCATTAGTAATGGACCCCATGCTCATCATGCAGCGTGTGTATCACCTCAACATAGCACTACGTTGTGCAAATCCGGGGTTTCAAACCCTCAAAACATCATTTATAACCATTACTCACCTCAAGCTGGCCAAAGTCCTAGCTCGTTATGCCCTTGCCTCACAAATCAACCTCCTCAAGTATCAAATCTAATCAAAACCACAACGAATATGTTACAATAGGCTAAGGGAACATAACCCAGTCGAAAAGACTCGAAAAATATCAAAAATTACAAAATTGGCAAAACTCGAGCCCCGGACCCATTTCTCAAAAAATCAAAAAATTAATATCACCGGATTCCTTATCTCGCCACGAGTCTATACATATCAAGATTACCAAAATCGGAGTCCATTTGACCCCTTAAATTTCACTTTGAAATACCAATTCTCCAAGCCATAGCTTTACCCTCTTTTGATGAATTTCCACAAATTTCCATGTTAATTCTACCGTTAAATCATGTATTTAGGCCAAGGAACTCACCTCCAATCACATCTAGTCGAAATCCCCTTCAATTTCCGTCCAAGAGCTCTCAAGGTTGTTCAAAAATGGTGGAAATAAGACTTGGTTCGCCGATGAAATATTTTAAAACCCTTCTGCCCAGGTCCCTTTATCCTCTATGCGATCGTAGCCTCAGGCTTGCGATCGCAATGCACAAAAATTCCAACTCCAAATTTAACACTATGCGATCGCATACACACCCCTGTGATCGCATTGAACAATTTCCTACTAAATTCCCAGATCAACTTTACATTGTGCGATCGCATGCCTCCCTATGCGATCGCATTGAAAAATTAGACAACCCCTAAAACTACTTCTATACGATCGCAGAGCCCTCCTGCAATCACAGAGAACAAAAGTCTGCAACCACTGAACCTGCAACTTTCTGCAGCTTCCAAAGGCTAGAATTGGTCTGATTGACCCTCTGAAATCACCCTGAGGCCCCCGGGACCTCAACCTAAAGCACCAACACATCCTAAAATATTATTCAAACTTGCTCCAATCATCAAAACACCACAATTAACACCGAAACCCTCAAATTACATCGGATTCAAGCCTAAGTTCTTCTAAAACTTCCGAATTATGCATTTGATCAAAAACCCGACCAAAACACCTTTGAATGACCTGAAATTTTGCACACACATCCAAATCACCTAATGAAGCTAAGCAACTCTCAGAATTCCATTCCGACCCTTGGATCAAATTCTTACCTATCAACTAGAATTCGCCAAAATACTAACTTCGCCAATTCAAGCCTAATTCTACACCGGACCTCCAAAATTAATTCTGATCACACTCCTAAGTCATAAATCATCCCTCGAAGCTAACCGAATCACCAGAAATCATATCTGAGCCCTCTAACTCAATAGTCAACATCTGGTTGACTTTTCCAAAACAAGCCTTCCTTAAAGAGACTAAGTGTCTCATTTCTATCAAAACCCAATCCAATTCAACACATTCACCCAAGACTCCTATAATGCAATATAAGGAAGCAGAAAATGGGGGAAACAGTGCGGTAACTCATGTGACGACGGGTCGGGTCGTCACATGCATGTTGTATTGTCTTCATACAAAATTGTGGGTAGTTTGCAACACTTCAAACCTCATTTGTCTCGAATAAGATGTATTATAGACCTCATTTTTCGACTTTCTTCATGAATAGCAATTATCTCAGCATGATTAGATGAAGTAGCCATGATTGATTGGTTAGTCGATCGCCAAGATATGGCAGTGCCTCCACATGTAAACACATAGAATGTTTGTGATCAAGCCTTGTGTGTGTCAAATAAATACCCCGGATCGGCATAACCAACAAGATTGGGATTGCCATCATTGTCATAAAATAAGTCTATATCGGTAGTCCCTTTTAGATAACGCAATATGTGTTTGATTTCATTCCAATGTCTCCTTGTAGGATCAGAGCTATATCTTGCTAACACATAAACTAAAAATGTTATGTCACGCCTTGTAATGTTAGCGAGTACATTACTGCATCAATTGTACTAGATTATGGTACTTCATGACCAAGAAGTTCTTCATTATTTTCATGAGGTCAGAATGGATATTTATTTATATCGAGTGATCTCACAACCACCAGCGTACTCGGTGGATGTACTTTATCCATATAGAATCGGTTTAAAATCTCTTCACTGTATGCTAGTTGTTGTACAAACAATTCATCTTTCATATACTCAATTTGTAGACCAAGACAAAACTTTGTCTTTCCAATATCTTTTATTTTAAATTCTTTCTTTAAATAGTCTATTGCTTTAGGAAGCTCCCCGGGAGTTCTAATGATATTTGAATCATCAACATACACGAAGATTATAAAAAAATTAAATCCAGATCTTTTTATAAAGATACAAGGACAAATTGAATCATTATTGTACCCTTCTTTCAATAGGTACTCACACACACGATTATACCACATGCGCCCTGATTGTTTCAATCCGTATAAGAATTTTTGAAGCCTTATTTAATAAATTTCTTGGAAATATTAATATGCTTCAGAACAATTTTAATCCTTCAATAATTTCTATTATATACATATCAAGTTTTAATTTATTTCCAGATTAAAGCCATAAATGATTATATCCACCATAAGAGAACATGTTTCCATATAATCAATGTGAGCATATTTACTAATTTTCTTGTGTCACAAGTTGTCTTTATGTCTATCGACTTGAACTTTTTGCACAAGAACACATTTATACCTCCATTGGCTTTATACTTTCAGGTGTTGGGACTATCGACTCAACTTCACATTTTTTTTCAAGTGAAGTCAATTTTCATTATGTATTTTTCATTTGGCCAATCATTTATCTATCCAAATTTCATGACAGATTTGAGCTCAAGATCCTCGTCAATATTAATAATTGTGGAAAGAGTAAGAAACCTGAATAATTTAATTCATAACTTTGAATGTCAAATACATGGCATTATATACAAGAAGAGGTTAGCAACAGAATCATCTAAATCTCATAAAATCTAGGATTATATAGAATAAAATAAAAAAGAATCAGAAATTGATATTCTAGATTACAACAAATTATCTCTAAAATCTTAGAGGATCAGATATTGATATGGAGAATATCTTCCTAAATTCCTCTATCATTCAACAATAATATTGAGCGATACATTATGTTAACAACATCGTCGACGATCATTTTATATCGATTCAGTTATTACACAATAAAGACATAACTTATTCAGATATCTTTATCTCATTATTTTCAGGTACCTGAGCCTCTTACATGAGGTCTTATGAAGTGTTATATCATGGTGCTCTTCTAGAGCACTTGCCTCGTTATAATGACCATCTTGAACATTTTCCCCTCTCCTTATTCAATGAGTTTAATCTTTGGAACCGATTAGTGTATTATGCTTTATGCGTGCCCTAGACTCTATCCCTCGTGGACTTTATTCTATTTGGAGTATTAGTAACTGAAATATGACATTAAGCTTTGGGTCAGCAAATGTGTCTGGTAATAATTATCATTTGAACTTCAAGTTCATATTTTCTTGTACGAGGATATATATATATATATATATATATATATATATATATATATATTCATAATAATTCATTTCACGTATCACTTTCTCAGCTGTCCATTTTCTCCCCCTAATGTTGGGATCACCAACACATTTCCCAACCTTCTTTGGAACCCATCTTTGTGCACTATGGTGGCATAATTAAATCATATAGCACATCCATATTTTTATATAGAAATTATTTGGTTCCTAACCCTGAAGAAATTGTAATAGGGAGAAATTTTCATAACTTGGCTAGATGCGTACAAGTGTTGCTGTATATTAAATAATACATCTCATACCAAATTTCGTTTTTGAGAGTTTTGTTCTCATAACCAATGATTTAGCTATAATTGAAGGCATATAATTTCTGCTAAACCAACTTGGATTTAAACCAATATTATCAAGATAAATCATCATAATTTATATTTTGGAACAATGCTCTAATAATTTGAGCAAGCAATCTTACAAAAGTCAAACTGCAAGTTGATAACAAATGCACATGTGACCATAGAATATATGCATCTATTAAAATTATTTAATAGTAAATGGTCCACATGGTAGGTGACTGGGCCCATAGATTTATCACCTTTTTATTCGTTCCAGAAATCAAGGGATTCAATCTCAACCTTAACCGGTATATCATGAGAATAAGCACCACAAGAGAATTCAAAAAGAATCTTCTATTCTTCGATATATGCCAATGTAATTCTCAATTAATTTTTCGCATCATAATTGAACCGGAATGGCCAACCGGTGATGCCAACTAATATTTATTTCAGTAAACCTCTAGTTTCTTGTAGCTTGTGATTCTATCATCATGCTTATACTTGTATGGTACAAATAGAAGATAAATCGGGTAACTTTTCATATTTACCCGGTATGATTATAGTAATATAAAAGATATCCAATCTTTATTTCATTTATAGTCTCAATATGGCAACCACTTTGGCTAATATATTTGAAACTCAAATTTTCTTTTGAGACTTACTACAATATCAATATTATGAATAATTTCATCCGAATAGTAACAAATTAGCTCTTCCGAAGCTCTTAATTAATTTTATACTACAAGATCTTTTATAACATTATCCATATGGTGAGTGTCTCCTTTATGGAGAAAATCATATCATAATTATCATGGTCAAACTCATCATAAGCAAAATCATTTCTTGCTTTAATTTTGCCTTTAATAACTTTTATAAGGCATGGCAAAATATTTTTGGCATATCACATGTAAGAGACGAATGACATATTCATATAACCACACAATAATATTTATTATCTTTATTTCACTCAAATCTCCCTTAGAGGCGAGTTGTGTGGTTTTAATCCAATCATGCATTGCATGTATTTATTCATTACTTTTATCACATATTGTCACATTCACCGTCATGAATTAGTATGCATTCTCAATGTTTTTCACAAGTCACATTCTCTTCCAATAATGGAGTATAATCATAGCGATGTGTTTTATTATTTTTCCATACCAATTTGATGGTAAATATTACCCTCACCTTTTCGAGGATATATTTTGAGAACCATTATTGTTCTCCCTTTTTATAATTATCATAATGATGACTATTATTATTTTTTTATTTGTCACAACAATATTCATTCGTCAACCACTTGTCTCTATTTAGACTTATTATGCCAACTACCTTATTCACTTCAAGAATGGAGCAAGTCAAGTGGGAAAATATTTATGACTTTTCATGAAAAATTATTTTTCTTTAGTCATCATTATATCATCAATATGATACAGTGAGACTCAAACCCAATATCTTACATATATAAATGCATGTTAGGCCATAATAAATTGGGACTCAAATCCAACTTTTATCATTATGGAGCATCAGAACTTGATCCCGATGTCTTACCCTCAATCAATGGCATAATAGGCTAAATAATATTGTGATTCATTCTCAAGCCTTAATTTCAATCACATGCCAAGAAAGTTTTACACAACTAATTTGCAACTTCGCAAATCAAATTTGTTTTCTTAAATAAGTGTACAAATCTCAAATCATCATAAAGATTTATCAATTATTTGTAGAATCTATATGAAATACAACCGTTTGTATTTAGAATATTTCTTCTAAATTCTAATAGAGTTTAAATGGATCATAAAATCATTGTCATAATATTTATTGAGCATCTCTCAAAAATATTGTTGTTTTGGGGGTATACCCTACCTATTGGATTTGATTTAACGCCATGACTTTCCTTCACTCAATTCAACCAAGCAATTAGTGAATAAATTTATCAAAAGTACAATATATAGGTAGCAACACATATATAGTACTAATACATAAATTCAATATTTATATTTCCCTAAAAGTGACATTATAGATAACAACTTACCAGTTACAACTTATGCATTATTCATATAAAATACTTGAAAATAGTAATTCAATAGCAAGCATCAAGTAGATCATGGATACTCGAAAATACCTCTTCTAGTAGCCATACTAATCACTGTTGCTTTCAAATGATACAATCATTAATTATGAAGTATACTTTCTCAATAGCTGGTTTGTTTTCCAAATTTTAAAGAAGTAATTAATCAACCTAGATAAAGATGTGAAATATTTCTTGTTTTCTTTAAAATAATTTATGATTCTAATCAGTATGACTAATTTTTTTTATTCTTTTTTTTTTTACTATATGCAAGGGCAAAAACCCAAAAGGAAAAAATATTCATCCAAGTAAAAGAAATATTAAAAGAGGCAGGACATGTTGAAGACAGTTGACACACAAATATGCATAAGACAACTTATATAACATATCTTTGGTTACCATAGCATGCATCATATCAACAATTAATTGCTACTATGATTTTCACATATAGAACTTCAAAATTTTCACTCCATTCATGTGATATAAAATATGCAATATTAATATGTGCGTATGTAATACATGTGTAGTACGAAGTTGTGTGCATATGAGCTATTAAATGAATGACAAGTATAAGATAATCATACCATCTTATATTTCATTACTTACCATATGAAGTTTCTCTTTAGATCTGTCACGACCCATTTTGCCTAAATAGGTCATGATGGTGCCTAACACCATAGTTAAGCTAGCCAATTGCGAAATTATGATTTAAGTCTCTTTTTTTTTAGTTTAACCAAATCAGATATACTAACATTTTTCAAGTAAATGAAGAAAACTAGCAAAATCATAAAGTACTGACATATTCATACAAATCCCAAAAATGAATATTCTTTACAGTGTGTGCCAGAACCCGGTGTCACTAGCTATGGGCGACCAGTAGAGTATACACAAAAATATACAAAACACTGTCCTACCGTCTGAATCAGAAATAGACAGAAAATCATAAATACAGGAAAGGACTCCTTTGGCTGCGGATCGGCATGAGAAAGAAGACAGCTCACCGTAAAAGTCCCAGAAAGTGCTCACTGATACGCACCCGAGTGATGTCCGGATCCACCTGCCTCAAACCCTGTACATTTAAGTACAGAAGTGTAGCATGAGTACATAAACAACGTGTACTCAGTAAGTATCCCGTCAAATCTCGAAGAAGTAGAGACGAAAGGTCGACTCGACACTTACTAAGGTCAATTAATATAGATATATACACACACATACATAAGTGTGAAATGGCATGATCAAACATGGAAATTTTACAAGTAACGGCAGGTTATAGCATGTAGTATAAGTCAAGAATATTACAGCATCAAGTATATAATTTATCAAATGAGATAATGGCAAAATGAAGCATATATAAGCTTTTCCACAATTAACATGCGCACATAATACTGAGGCGACGGCCCGAACCAACAGAAATAAATGTGCACTTGTTGAGGGTCGACGACGCGCCTATAGATGTATCTATTCATACCGAGGTGATCGGCAACAA
>MU767450.1:30410-48608 GCA_026770625.1 Nicotiana glauca | reverse complement strand
CATATTCCAACTAGAGGCGGGGTCATAACTTGTAAAATTCAAATCCGGACGGTACCCCTATAAAAAATATGAGTGTTAATACAAATCCAATTAAAATATGAAAAAAAAAATCGCTAAAGCATAGTAAAATTGAAGTTTACCAGTCGTCTTGTTGATTATATAAAGTGAAAATATTATTTTCGGGCTGCTCATTCGCCTGTGGTGACAAGTTTAAATCAAGGCAAGCTTTTTCATCTGCAATCTGTCCGGCAAAAGCTGCTCCAGAATAACCACCCGATGACTGGGGGTTATCCCTTCTATGCACGGCCTCATTACTAGGAAGGTCCTCCACCTTCAGAGATATTTCCAATAATTTTATTACAATTTTCCTGTATTCGTCCGGAATCCGCAAAAAATCTCTAAGAGTTTCATCATTCTCGATGTTAAACTCATAACAATAAGCAAACCCCTGCGGAGTCACTGAATAAGGAAATCTACTTGTTACTTTAAGGCTACCCGAACGCCTCCGCTCACTCATTTTTTTACGTAACAACGATACCAATATATCGTACTCCATAGTAAGCGGTAATTTAACATGACACTGTAGAGGTGAGCTATACCTCATAGAGTTATTCTCCACCACAACCTCACCCCCAATACAGTAAAACCCTTATTTTTGGCACTTTAGGCATTGTAAAAAATTGATAGATAAGGAGAAGATAGAATAATGAACGTATGTTTGAAGTTTAAGTGTTGAATGAATTTTTATAAAATTGAAACGTCTATAAATAAGGCAAGTCCAAGCTTGGGGTGTATAATTTTTCAAAGTAATTTGCAGTATTAAATTGCGTTTTATGTATTTGAATTATTGTTATGTCAGTTAATTATTGCGGGGCCTAAAATGAGTCTAATTCCCAATATTATACTGCGAATTACCCAAATTTGCAGTATAATACTGCGAAATGCTATTTGAAAAATGAGCTGGAGCAATTGGCAGTATTATACTGCGAATTGCATTAAAAAATTTTTTTTTTAATATTTCGCAGTATAATACTGCGAATTACTTTAACGGCTAAATTTCCGTTAATGCAATTCGCAGTATTATATTGCGAATTACCCTTTAATGTAATTTTTTTTTTAAAACATTAAAAAAGTGCTTTTTATACAAAAAAAAAATCATTAATTAAGTTTCGGAGTCGATCCACCACATCAAATGCAATTAAATCAAACCAGGTTTAGGAGAGATGCTTTAATTAGGGGCACAAAATCATTCTCAACTCCGACGATCAAAATGGCAGCAGATTTGCTTGTCTGAGCACCAGAAACCAACTAATATATATAATTATTTTATAAATTTAGTGGTTTTAGCCAAATGTGAGTTGAATAACAATCAATGACGATTGACCTTTTTTGATTTGATTAAACCGATAATGATGTTTAAAGTTTTTGTTACTATTTCACTGTGACACTGATTTAGACACATGCCTCTGTATCCAGTGTTTTCGGCAAAATTCATTGTTTTGGCTCTAATTTCACATATGTATGTAGGGCTGTGCATAATTTTTACCACACAGAATCAAAAATGTTAGTATTTGATATTCAAAATTTTGGTATTTGATATATGATATTTGGTTTAGGTACTTAATAAAAATTGGTATTAGGTATGATATTTGGTATTTAATAAAATACCGAAATATCAATATCGTACCGAAATATATAATAAGTTTTACAATACACATATTATTGATTATAAAATAAATATTAAAGTTCTAAATTTTATTTCCGTCATTTTTTATAATTTTCTTTAACATTTATCACCTTTTTCCCATTTTACTTGACTTTCCCCCTTTTCTTTGGTTGCCTACATATGTTTCAACCTTTCTCCCATCTAGATTTAATATTTTTGGTTTTCATATCTTTTTTTAAATTTTAACTATATTATAACATTTTTATTTTCGCAGTTGTGGGTATCTTACTTAAGAATATTACAGTCTATGGCTTTATTCACTAGTTGATATTAGAGCCGAACAAACCAAATTACTAGATGGAATAAACCGAAACCGAAACCGAAAGGAAAAAAAACGAACCATACCGAATTTAATTATGTATCATATTTGTATACATTATAAGAAATCAAATACCGAAAATATCGAACCGAAATATTTAAATACCGTACCATACCGACCGACTAACCCCTGTTAAAAAAATAAGCAAAGATAAAATTAAATATGTAATCCGACTCCAAACTTTTTGTATTTAAAAAATAGAAAATAACAAAAGCTAAAAACCCTAAGAACCCAAATCTTGAACGCACCATTGAATATATATTGCATTTTCTTGCAAGGATTCATTATTACAGCACTATAATTAATTATTCGGGTTATCATGATATTTCACTAAGTCATATGGAGTATTAATTAGTTAAAGACTAGTACCATTTTCTTTCTTTATATTACGAATGAAGTTAGTCAACATACTTATCGATCCCAATAACTTGTGTAGTGTCCATTTTTCGACTATATACTACTCCCTCTGTTCCAACGTATATAAACTTATTTTTCTTTTTGATTTATTTTAAAAAGAATGATTTTTTTCTAATTTTGGTAACAATTTAGCTTAAACTTATAATTTTACGCTTACTAAGAAGCTTTTATAACCACACAAATATTGTGGAACCCTTTTTGACTTGTTTAGAATTATAAATTTTAAAATTTTTAATTTTTTTTTAAATTTCGTGTCTAATCAAATATGTTCACATAAATTAGAATTAATATCCTATGGTTTAGAGAAAACCAAGAGAAGGAAGAACGAGTAGGTGCACATTTTAATACAACATTAAATAAATAAAAAAGCCATCATTTTTTACCCACCGGCACATGGGTTTCCTTTAGAAGACCTTTTATATTTTCCATAGCAGATTATTACACCTCATATTTGTCATGGTATCTGCAGGTCAACTTATTAGACAAATAATTTATAATACACACTGAATACAAATGTTTTTTAAAAAAAATAAAAATAATAAAAATATGATAGTATTCGCAACAAGTTTGTGTGTACTCAACTATTCGGCATTTTCTGCTTTACGTCTGTAGGGTCAAAACCAACCAGACAGTCAGACTCAAATGTTCAATAAACGTTTTTGTTAGTTTTCACACCATGTTAAAGTAAACAAAAAATAAGCATTGACTTGATTGCATTTTTCTTTAGTGGTGGAGAGGTTTGTGGGCATTCCACTTTCAAATTCAACATAGAAACTGCAACTAGTACTTGAATATTGGCTTTCCTTTTTTTTTTTTGCTTGAACCTCAAGAAAATCTGCCGTCGCTATAATTTTTGTCACATCCTCTGTCCTTTGGGTAAGCACTCTATGTGTACTAGGTAAACTCCCCACTGTGTAATAACCTGCAAACCACGTAGCAGATATAAATTGTACTAGGCAAGCCTCGTGCGACAGGCTCGACTCAGAAGGCATTGAGGGGGATCGGCAGGTCATTTGTATGGATGACCGCTCTCCAAACCGACTAGGCCATCCCGAAGGGACAATATTGGTTTTCAAGCAAGTTATTTTACTACACTTTTCGCACTAAACTGTTCACACTCAAAACTTGTACTCCCTGTGTTCCAATTTATGCGAACCTATTTCCTTTTTGGTCCGTTAAAAAAGGAATGAACCCTTTTCTAAATTTTGTAATAATTTAGCTTAAACTTACAATTTTATCAAGCTTTTATAATCACACAAATACTCTGGACCCCCTTTTCATTTGTTTAAGACCACAAATTCCAAAAGTCTTCATTTTTTGTTAAACTCCGTACCCAGTCAAATACAACAACAACAACAACAACAACAACAACAACAACCCAGTATAATCCCACTTAATGGGGTATGGGGAGGGTAGTGTGTACGCAGACCTTACCCCTACCCTAGGGTAGAGATACTGTTTCCAAATAGACCCCCGGCATCCTTCCCTCCAAGAACTTCCCACCTTGCTCTTGGGAAGACTCGAACTCACAACCTCTCGGTTGGAAGTGGAGGTTGCTTACCATCAGAGCGAGTACCCAGTCAAATAGGTTTACATAAATTGAAACGGAATGAGTATTTACTGTTATTGGTCCAAGGTGGAATATGATATTGCAAAATCCTCAAGATTATTTATTAATGAGTTGAAACCGTGTTATTGTGACATCTTGTATTGGACCATTAATCCTTGTACCTTTCAAATATATCTTTGGATATGATTGTTTTTCCACTAATTTTACTATCCCTTTTTGTGGTCCACTTATATATGACTACCCTTTTGAGTTAAAAGCTCAAAAATGGTGTATTCTTCTTGAAACCAAGTATTAGACATGACAACATTTCATAGTACCTTTGTTTACATTCTACATCTGCTACTTCTTTGTTCACTTCCATTAAATATCACATCTTCAGCAAGAACTGAAGCTGAAGCTCTTGTCAAATGGAAGAGTAACTTATCTCCTATTTCTTTTTTGGATTCTTGGTCCATTTCCAATCTCAGAAACTTCTGTAATTGGACAGCTATTGTTTGCAATACTGGTGGTACACTTTCTGAGATCAATCTTTCTGATGCAACCCTCTCTGGATCTCTTGATCAGCTTGATTTTACTTCTTTCCCGAGCCTCACTCGTTTTAATCTCAATGGCAATAACTTCAGTGGATCGATACCTTCGAATATTGGCAATGCCTCTATGCTCACTTTCTTGGACCTGAGTAACAATATCTTGGAAGGTGTCATACCAGAAGAGATTGGGAAGTTAACACAAGTTGAATATCTCAGTTTTTATAACAACAATTTAAATGGTGTTATTCCCTATCAAATTAGCAGTCTTCAGAAGGTAAGGTACTTGGATCTAGGATCAAATTTCTTAACTACTCCTGATTGGTCTAAATTGAGGAATATGCCTCTGTTGACACATCTGAGCTTTGGTTACAATGAACTGAGTTTAGAATTCCCTGAATTTGTACTCCGTTGCCATAATCTGACTTACCTCGATATATCTTTAAACCATTTGAATGGTTCAATACCAGAAACAGTATTCACCAACTTAGACAAGCTTGAGTACCTTAATATTTCATCCAATTCATTTGAAGGTTCATTGTCACCAAACTTTACCAAGTTGTCCAAGTTAAAAGAACTTCAGCTTGGTATTAACATGTTTTCTGGCTTAATTCCTGATGAAATTGGTTTGATCACTAGTCTTGAAGTTGTTGTACTTTTCAACAATTCATTTCTAGGAAATATTCCATCTTCTATAGGAAGACTCACAAATCTTCAACACCTGGACCTTCGAAAGAATCGTTTTAATTCAACTATTCCTTCTGAGATTGGCCTTTGTACTAACCTCACCATCTTGGCTTTAGCAGAGAATTTCTTGCAAGGACCATTGCCTCCATCTTTCTCTTCTCTGTCCAAGTTATCTGAATTGGGGTTGTCTGGTAATATTCTTTCTGGTGAGATCTCAACATATTTCATCACCAATTGGACTGAGCTGACGTCTTTGCAGCTTCAAAACAATTCCTTTACTGGGAATATTCCACCTGAAATCAGTCAGTTAAAAAGCCTCCAATATCTTTACCTCTTTCATAACAATTTCACTGGTTCCATTCCCTCTGAGATTGGAGACTTGCAAAACTTGTTGGAGCTAGATTTCTCTGACAACCAGCTTTCAGGCACAATACCTCCATCCGTCGGAAACTTAACCAATCTAACAACGTTGCATCTTTTTCGCAACGTTCTCAGTGGAACCATTCCTCCTGAGATTGGGAAATTGACATCTCTTCAGACCCTCGATATCAATACTAACCGACTTAGTGGTGAGCTGCCGGATATCATTTCTGACCTCAGTAGTCTGAAGCTTTTTTCTGTATATAGTAATAATATCTCAGGCAGTGTTCCCGGGGACTTTGGAAAGAACAGTCCTCAATTGTCTGGTGTCAGCTTTTCAAATAACAGCTTCACTGGTGAATTGCCACCTGGATTATGTAGCGAGTTTGCTCTTGAGGAGTTGACAATAAATGGTAACAAATTCAGTGGGAAGTTACCAGATTGCTTGAAGAACTGCACAGGGCTAAAAAGGATAAGGCTTGAAGGCAACAACTTATCTGGTAATCTTGAGGAGGCATTTGGCGTGCACCCGAATCTTGATTTCCTTTCTCTCATTGACAACCAATTTTCAGGTGAACTCTCACCTGAATGGGGGAAATGTGAAAAACTCACAAGTCTAAGAATGGATGGAAACAAAATTTCTGGTGTGATCCCAGCTGAGCTAGGGAATCTGAGGGAGCTGCGCGTGTTAACTTTGGAAGGAAATGAATTGACAGGTGAAATTCCTTCTGAACTGGCAAAGTTAGGCCAGCTCTACAATCTCAGCTTGAGCAAAAACAATCTTACAGGAGGCATCCCTCAGTCTGTTGGAAATTTAACTAAGCTCCAGTATCTTGACTTGTCAACAAACAAGTTAAGTGGTAACATACCGGTAGATGTTGGGAAGTGCGAGAGACTTTTGAGCTTGAATCTTGGCAACAACTCATTATCAGGTGGTATTCCCTCTGAACTTGGAAATTTGATGGGGTTGAGTATTCTTTTGGACCTCAGTGGCAATTCGCTATCGGGAACAATCCCACAAAACTTGGCCAAGCTTACCTCATTGGAGGATCTCAACCTCTCACATAACAACCTCTCAGGTACAATTCCTCCATCATTATCTCGCATGGTCAGTCTTCAGGAAATGGACTTTTCCTACAACAAGTTTTCAGGACCAATTCCAACCGATGGAGTATTTCAAGGAGCGGCTGCTAGATCTTTTCTTGGAAACTCTGGTTTGTGTGGAAATGTAGAAGGATTATCCTCGTGTAATTTGGCTACCCCGGATGAGAAGTCCAGAAACAAGAATCAAAAGGTTCTTATTGGGGTACTTGTACCAGTGGCCTGCCTCGTACTTTTGGCAATCATTTTTGTTGCATGCCTTGTATCTCGAAGGAAGGCTAAGCAATACGATGAGGAGATCAAAGCCAGCCAGATGTATGAGAATTCAGAGTCTCTCATTTGGGAAAGAGAAGGGAAGTTCACATTTGGTGACATTGTGAAAGCTACTGAAGATTTCAATGAGAAAAACTGCATTGGAAGAGGAGGCTTTGGAAGTGTTTATAGAGCAGTTTTGCCATCTGGGCAGGTTGTTGCAGTCAAAAGACTCAACATGTCAGACTCAAGTGACATTCCTTTAACAAGTCTTCGAAGCTTTGAGAATGAGATCAGAACTTTGACAGAGGTGAGACACAGGAATATAATCAAGCTCTTTGGTTACTGTTCCAAGAATGGGTGCATGTACTTGGTTTATGAGTATATAGAAAAAGGTAGCCTCGGGAAAGTTCTATATGACAGTGAGATGGTAACGGAACTGGGATGGGGCACAAGAGTGAAAATTGTGCAAGGAATAGCACATGCACTTGCTTACTTGCACCATGACTGCTCCCCACCCATCGTGCACCGTGATGTATCGCTGAATAACATCTTGCTTGAGTCAGAGTTTGAGCCACGACTCTCTGACTTTGGCACAGCAAAGCTGCTAGCATCAGGATCATCAAATTGGACCTCAGTTGCTGGTTCTTATGGCTACATGGCACCAGGTATTTTACTCATTAGCTAATGCATCCATATATCTGTTGTTTTTTTCAGTATGTTCATCCATATAAACCCTTGCAATTCCTTATTAGGTCTTCTGATTTTAGTGTCCCTGACGCGGCTAATTTTCTGCTAAACAGGCTTGTGATAGATGATCTTTTTGTTTTAGCAAAGAAGAATGTTTCACTAACATCTTGTGTTTCTTGTTGTGCAGAGCTTGCATTTACCATGCGCGTTACAGAAAAATGTGATGTTTATAGTTTTGGAGTTGTGGCTATGGAGGTTATGATGGGAAGGCATCCAGGGGAGCTTTTAACCTCATTATCAGCAGCAACAACTTTATCATCGGAAATTCTTTTGAAGGATGTTCTTGACCAAAGACTTCAACCACCCACTGGACACTTGGCAGAAGCAGTGGTTTTTGTAATCACGATTGCCTTTGCATGCACACGTACCACTCCTGAGTCACGACCAACCATGCGTTCTGTAGCACAAGAATTATCTGCTCAGACTTTGCCTTACCTTCCACAGCCATTGGGGTCAATAGAAGTGAGCAAACTAACAAGTTTCCAGAAATAGCAGAAAGTATGAGATGCCAAGCCTGATGTATAGGTGTGAAAAATGTACAGGCTGCAGCAGAGTTCTAGTGTTAGTGTCTATATAGTTTCAATGATGAAACATTAGGGCTGGCCGAATTATTATGTTGTGGGTGCACTTTTCTCTAGAGAGAAAGAAATAATATCATCCTGTTGATCATGATACATAAATCTCAAAGTCTTATAAGCCTAATTATATTGATATCTTTACTTCCAATAACAACAACTATGCCTCAATCATTAGCAAGTTGGAGTCGACTATATGAATCCTTACTTCTTCATTTAGGCTCGATCATATCATTATCATAACCAATAAGATAGAAAAAGGGAAAAAAGTTAAATCTATATAAAAATAATAGTAATAATAATATTAGAAGTTCTCTAAGTGATATCTTAACTTCCAGCAGGAACAAATAATAAAACAAAAGAAACCACAAAATCCTGGTGAGGTTGGTAGTACACTAGATTTCCATGTGATTTTATAACAATTTCTCCAAAGGAAGTGACTAGGTGTATGAAATATGAGCTTGAATACAGCCTCATAGAGATGAAAATTGAGGTGTATGTCATTAAAGATTATAGGAGAAAATGCTTAGCATCTTAAAAATCTGATATACATGGACAAGTTTGGATGGTACAGAGTGCTTTTCACCTTTTCCTAGTCTTCACTTTATTGCTAGGAATATCACTAGCAGAAAGATACAATGTGTCACTTGCAATCAAAATAGCTACCTAACAAAAATTGGCAAAGAATACATCACACATATACCAGGCATGGCATTTAGCATTCCACTCCACACTGCTTGAGTATAGGACCCTTCTGTTTTGGTAGGAAAGGGTCTATTCTGACCCAAACCAGTGAGAAGATTGAAGCAAGAAGAATTGACCATAGGACCACAATGGTGGGAGTCCTATTCTGCCTTCCCATCAGTCCCTTTAGGAAAGGATAGAGATGGACAATAACCCAAAAGGCGAAGAATAACTTTCCGAAGAGAGGACCCCATGAACCATAACCATTGTTGATGGCATCCGAAACACCAGCCACAACACCAACCATATTCAAGATGATCAGAGTGGTTGGTGGGATGAGGAGTGTGGTCCATTTGAAGAGGTAAAGCTCCCCAAACTCAGTGTCCTCAGCTGCTTTTGCTGTTACGGTGAAATTTGTGTCTACACCAGCAAGAACTTTAAGAAGGCCTTGGAAAACTGCAAATAAATGTGCTGAAACACCACCAATGACCCAAAATTGCTCGTTACGCCACCAGGCCTCAATGCTTACTCCACTCCATCGCAGCTCGAGTATGCTTGTGACTATGATGGAGAGGAAGAGAGCCATGAACCAAATGCTTGCAAAGTTATTAAGCTGCAAAAAGAAACATGATCTTTGACTTAGAAAATTAAAATAAATCTTCAACATATTGTTGAACCAGATGACTTAAAAGTTCGCTTACTGTTGGGACAATAAATTTTCCAGTGAGAAGGCATACAGCTGGAAGGGTGCAGTAAGCTAGAAGAGCAATGGAAGTGAAAGGGTAAACAATGGTGTTAATGTAAGCTAGCCTTTCCAACAATTTGAGTTTACCACCCCAGGCATACCAAAGAGGACAATGACGACTCATGAAGATTTCGACAGAACCAAGAGCCCATCTCAGGACTTGGTGCAATCTATCTGATAGATTGATTGGAGCTGATCCCTTAAAAGCTGCTCTTTTTGGACAGCAATAAACTGATCTCCACCCTCTGCAGTGCATCTTGAATCCAGTCAAAATGTCCTCTGTGACAGAACCATAAATCCACCCAATCTGTCAAGAAAATAAGAAAGAAAAGCAATTAGTAGAAACTAGTGAAGCGACCATCAAACCAATTAGTAGAAGCTAGCAAAGCGACCATTGATAACTCATTATGATTCTAACCTCTTTGCCCCACTCAGTTTTCTCTTCATACCCACAGCTAATAACATGAATGGCTTCTTTTATGAGTGTTGTTGGATTTGTCCCTTCAGGAAGCCCACCATCTTCCATGAGTGTGGAAGCTATGAAAACTGGGGACTGCCCAAATCGTTTCTCAAAGTTCTTTTGGGACATAAGAGATGATTTCTCAAGCTCATCATATCCTTCAAGTCCTTCTTCAATTTCCTCAAGATCAAAGACAGGTCCAGATGGCTTCCTAGTGTAGTTCTTTCCATTCATTGTTTTCTTTTTCTTGCTATATAGTCCGAGTAAGGACTTGATGCTCTTCTTCTTGGACTTGGACTTGGGCTTTCTTGAACCACCACAACAGCAGCAACACCAACTAGGCCAGCAATCACATGTCATCTTTGGCCGCTTCTCTGAAACAGGTGGATCATAGCCGTATAACGCCGGCCTGTTGAAGACACAACCTGTTCCAACATACACTGGCCCTTGAATTCCATCCAGGCCTTTCATGTTGATCTGTCACCATAAAAAAAAGATAACAGATTGAATCAGAACAAAATAGTGAGGTTAAATCCTACCTTGCTGCATTTATAGATTAAAACTTACATCAAAGAAGACAACATTACGGTTGGCATATCGATCATGGCGATCAATACCATCAAATCTCTGGGGAAATTGGACAAAACAGAGCTTCTTTCCAATTTGTGGGTCCATTAAAAAGCACATGGCTTCTCTAACTGCCTTGCTGTTGTTAAGGTAGTGATCACAATCCAAGTTCAACATAAATGGTGCATTGGTCAGCACTGCAGAGACCCGAACCTATTTAGAAAAAAACAGAATCAATTACATACAACACGACAAAAAATGCTTAAAAGAATGTCAAGGAAGCCAGCCAGAAATTAATACTAGTAATAATTACTAACCAAAGCATTCATGGCACCAGCTTTCTTGTTGTGTTGATAGCCTGGTCGTTTCTCACGGGAAACATAGACAAGGCGCGGTAGCTCTTTTCCTTCAACGTCAAGTGCACCTTCACTACCAAGATAAACTTGAATCATACCAGGATGGTCTCTGGTATTGTTACCAGGCCATGGAGTTCCGTCTTGCATTACCCAACCTTCTTCTGGTTTTTTCTGAGCCTTTGCCACTAATGCATTAATTCTTACCTTGAATTCTTCATATTCTCTCTGCCACAAGATAATGACTTTTCAATTTGCAGCAAATATGATTTAGCCAAAGAAACTTAAGCCCTGATAAGTGATACTCCTTCTATCCGAAATTTATATGACACTTTCCATTATGGGACGTCGGAAAATGTTTGACACGATTCCATTTCTACAACTTTCACAATAAACTATTTGAATAGGATTCTCTATTAAACCGTAACCTTTTAACGATGTAATTCAAATTAACTATATAGACAACTTGTCTACTCCGATACAGTCATATAAAATGAGACAAATGAAGTACTAATAGATACCTTCATGGCTCTGCGATCCTTGACAAAGGTAGGCTGAACTTTATCTTTCAAGTAATCAATCTTTTCATTGAAGTAGAAATCAGGTGCTCGAGGCTCTACGTTATATTTCTTACAAAATGGCACCCATCTCCTTGCGAATTCTGCCGTTTCTGCTAATGCATCAAACAGCAGCATTGAGGCACCATCATCTGATACATAACAGCTGACCTTCTCAACAGGGTAATCAACAGCCAAGATAGACAGAACTGTGTTTGCAGTGATAATAGGAGGCTCCTTAAGGGGATCAACTGTGCTCACAAACACATCCACTGGAGCTAAACGATTTGGCTCGCCTTCACGCTCAAACCTCAATGTCAAGCGATCAAGGTAAGTTTCACGGTTTATGGGTGACCATTTGGGGAACTGATCAAGTATCCATGATAAACCAAACCATATTTCACATATTACAGAGATAATCCATAATGGATAAGCATCATTGGCTGGCGTTAAGATCCGGAAATGGAAGAAGAATCCAAGAATTACAAGCCTGAGTACAATGACTATGCGATATGGACTAATTAGGCTTGATGGAAGTGGAACTTTTCGCCAGAGTGGTTGCCGAGCTTCAGCCAAACTGTTTGGAAATCATTGAAATGGTTAAAACATTGCAAGTTTTATATGCTTAATGCTTGATCTGTTTCAATTCATAAATACTCATTTCATGTTGGACCATTGTAGTATTTGACCCAATTTGTTTGTAATATTACATATACAACTTCAACAATTAGCAAGACTTCAAATTCATGCAACTATTCAAACTTTAAGAATGTAATGTCTTCATTACCAATAAAACTTCTCAACTTGTTTTTGGCCACCTATTAAGACAACCATTTATTATCACCAATTATAAGGGGTACTTGACTAAATTAACTTTATCTATTCCTTAAATGAGTAATTGATGATTATATGCCTACTTGGAGTAGTAAGGGTGAAATTGGAAAGGAAAAAAACTTAACGCATTCTTGATTTTCTCGGAGAAAGTAATATTATCTTCCACTATTACTAATACAATACATAGGTCAAATAACAACAACAATCATAACAAACCCGGTATAATTACACATATTGGGGTCTGGGGAAGGTAGTAGTGTGTACGCAGACCTTGTGAAGGTAGAGGGAGAGAAATAAATTGGAGAAAAAGAAAAGACTTACAGATAGTCATCATCTTCATCAGCTTGATCATTTCCACCATCACCTAGTTTGCTTACTAGACCTCTCTTTTCTTGCCTGTTCTTCCATTTCTCAACTCTTTCCTTCCATTCTGCGTCGCCATAAGTTTCTTTCTGCTCATCTTCCAAATCCTTCCCTGCCACTGTAATTGAAATTCCATTAAAAGGAAAGTCACATTGACATGCTCCAATAAATAATAAAGTGAAACAGTTACTTATTTGGATGAGAATAGATTGATTTACCGCTTCCAGTAACGGATTGATTATAAGCAGCGCCATTTGCGTTGTGATGCTGTTGATTATAGTCTCCATTCTCCTGCCAACATACAAACACTTGCTTTCATTTCATTTCTATATTGCATGGAGTTAAAGGTTGCAAATGGGCAGATTAGGTCACATTTGAGTGGGTGAAATTCAAAAATAGTTAGATCTAAATTCAAAAATAGTCACAGTTTCAAAAGTTATCGAAATTTAGTCACTTTTCATGTAAAAATAAATTTGAACGAAAAAGCGGTTCAAAATCCGGAAAATATTCCACTTCCAGCATAATATACTGGACTTTCAGCATAATATACTGAGTTCCAGCATAATATGTTGAAAGTTCATACACATGTGCTCCAATCTCCAGTACATTATGTTGTAACTTTGCTTTTGCTATAGCTCTAGCATAATATGCTGGAAGTTGATACAAAGATCAATCAATCTTCGGTATATTATGGTGGAACTTTCCATGTTACAGCAAATTAATGGATGTTTTTCAATGACTTTACAAATGCTGGCTATTTTTTAATTATCCGTCCGAAAACTGACTAGGCCGTCTAATTTTCACCAAATGAGTGCATCAAAATAGGTCAAATCAATAAACTGTTCATAGCTCAACTCACTCAAAATTTGTTGGGTCTTTTTGGATGGGTCCAATAAATTAAAGGGTCATAATCCAAGTTCCCTAACAATAAAACATTCCCTAATTTTTCCCGTTTTGCTTTTTGAGAAAAAAAAGGTGCAAGCTAATGCATTTTTTTTAAATCCGCGAGGTTGTCCGCTCTGGGCCTAGGCCCTCACGGGTTTAAAACGCGTCACTAGGATCTAAGGCTTGTTAACTTATATACCTATCATCCCTCTTGTGTTTTGCCGACGTGGGACTCTGTCTAAAGTTCGGGGTATTACACCTACTCTCTAAACTTGAATTTGTTTGTTTAGGTTGCATGTTGACCAATAGAATTGTAAGTTATACGACTTGACCTGATTTTAATGGATGATTTCGAATTCAATTCAAAAGGTAATAATTCTGTCCGTTTAAACTTGGACGAGTTAGACACATACATAAAGGAAAATGGTGTGTTTCATTTAAGTAGAAAAGAGAAAAAAGAATAGGTTGGTGATTTGGTGAAATGAATTAGTATTAACATAACTAACCGAGTGGTGGTGGTTGGGAGAAGTATGATGATTCTTGATCTGAAATTCTTGGTCAAAATCATCATGATCAAAGTCATCTTCATCATCACCTGCAACTCTAGGACAACCTAAACCACAGTGCAGAATACAACTATTGTAAGCTACAGATCATTTCAAGATCAAATGGATCATATATATGAAACAGGTTTTGATGGCCATGCATACATGCACAAGTAAATCAGTACTTGGATGCAGTGGCGGAGCCAGGATTTTCATTAAGGGAAGTCAAAATATAAAAAAACAAACTCACCAAGAAGTCAAGGGGTGTTATTATATAGTATATATACATATTTTTTTTTAAAATACCTAGCTAAACAGTGTAATTTTCTGACGAAGGGGTGTCAACCGTGTATGTGGCTCCGCCACTGCTTGGGTGCACGTAACATTTTGAAAGAATAATAAAAGTGATAGGCATGCACCTTTATGACGCTTATAGCGAGAATAACAGTGAGGGCAAGACTGATTGCCTTCACTCCTCTCATACTCATAACATGGCCTGCAAACTGGGAATCCACACTCACTACAAGCAACAAACGCGTCCCCGTTTTCCTTAAATCCAATCTCGTCTCCACAAATCTTGCATATCTTCTTCAAAGAAGACATCCGATCAGCTGCTGACTGATCTCTGGTTTCTGCTGGCTGAGGTCGCTGCTGCTATAAAAATGATCTAAATCATGTTAGAAACCAAAAGAAAATGAGTGCTCCTATATTTTAAGAAGAAATAATTAAGAATATTACATCATCCCCAGTGTGGAAAACATGAAGTTCACTGCGAGAATGAGAACCAGCCATTGTGTTAGCTAGATGCCACTAAGGCAAATTGGGTGAATATATGAGCAATGAAAGGGAATGAGGGTATATTAAGGAGAAAAAATGTTCTACTTTTTGGTGGGAGGTTCAGATTTCTCACCAACTGATAGTTGAAGGGTCATTGGTTTGATTAGAAGAGACGTTACTTGGAACTAGGGACAGCTTGACTCTTGCTTCTTCTACATGCTTATTCTCTACACATGCAGACTCATTTTTAAAAAAAAAATCTTGTTATATCCTAGTAATAAGATAGTAGTAGTGTATGATGAATGGTTAGGCTGTATATAGCTTTGACACAAAGGTATCCAACCATTGATATCTGGATATTTATTAGTAGTAATTTGTATTTAAATATCAGTGTAATTTTACTTGTAAAAGTCTTTCTCTTGCTTTTGTATTTGTGCTAGATCATGATCTGAACCAGTTGCACATACACCTTAGTGCATATTTGGTTGTAATGGGTTATTAATTACCACATAGACAGATTCAAAATTTCAAGAGGATGGGTGCACTATTTTGAATAGATTGATCTAGAATTTACACTTGATGGGTTTAACTTTAATCTCTTAGTAATTTTCACATATATATATTTATACTCCATGCCGAAAACAAGACCGTTTAGAGTGGAATTTGAACCGCCAATTTCACTTATAGAGGTGCACTTGATAATAATTGCACCATAGGAGTCTTTGAGAATGGGTGCGCGCACATATATCTAAGTAATTTTAAAGAAATATAACATTGTTATACATGGTTTAGGGAGAAGAGATTGGGTTCACGTGAACCCATACCCCTTAACCTAGGTACGCCTCTTATTTACCATATTTTACAGGTTACGAATAACATGTTTGCGATATAAATTAAAGTTACTTATAAGTGATTTTTAAGTATCCTGATATTAAAATCTTTTTAACATTGTCATTATATATTAGTTAAATTCAATTTGTTGCAAGGATCTGAGTTAAGGCTTTTTTCACTTTTAGCCGGCGCCAAAAACTATATACATTCGGTAGCCGAAAAAGTGTACTATAAAACTTGTACAACTTTTGCACAAAATGTATATATACAAAAAAATTATACATTTTTTCAACTATTATTTTGAGAGTAACTGCACAGTGTCATTCTTCCTTTAACTAACGCCAGACTACTGCTAATGCTTAACATTAAAACTCACATGTAATTAAATGATCTGATTTTGTAAATGTTTCATCAGTATCAGTTATAGAATTTATAGGAAAAATACTCACTAAGCCTTCTTCAACATGATAAAACCATTATCTTTAACAAAGACTACACATTGCAACTGATGAGAATCCAAGCAATAAGAACTACTTCCATTCCTGATACATACACTGTAACCGGACAACTCAAACGACCTACATTTTCAAATGATGGGGGAAGAATCTTGGTACCTCAAACCTTACTAAACAAGAAATAGACATCAGGAGGACCACCAGTTCCTCGTTCTCCTTCCAACGGTAGCTCTAGAGTCTAGAATGATATTGACAAATCTAACATCAAAAGTTCGATATTTCTTTATGATCTATGTCAAATGAGAGGATACACCATGGCTCATCGGAGTATTGCCATGAAAAGAACACGATGGTATTTTTAGCTCCTTCGCGAGCCAAACCTTGTTCTACTCAAGAATGATGTTCCAAGCATCACAATATAACTATCCTACCAAAGGTTTTGTGACCTAGTGAGGCTTATTCATCCAATTTAGAGCGCTTTGATGGTGGTGAATCAAATGTGCTGGTTATATTTGTCTCAGGCTCTCCAACTTCTTTTTCCCGCTTTTTCTGCTTCTCATCAACCTCTTTAGCATTATCAACCTGCGACACTCCAGCATCATTTTTGCAGGAGGAACTTTGAACGGCATCTGACAATTGTGCAAAGGCATCATCTGCAGTGGATGATGAGCCTTTAGTCAAGTCCACGCCAGGAATTGACTTGCACTGCTTCTCAAACATCTCCTGGAGGTATCGCCCTTGTTCTTCTATACGCAGCTGCAGATTTCTTTGAATCTGTAAAAGGACATGACAACCATAAGTGCACATAACATCATAAATAATGCACATACATCATTAGCTACCACAAGACCATCAAATAAGAGACCGGACGAGCTGGCTATTCATATTATCAATGGGCATCAGAATGCTATTCTATTACCTATGATAGAGAGGATTCGTATCCCAGTACAGAACTATGAGGAACTCAAGATTTACTTTTTAAAAAAACAACAAAAAATGAGGCACTCAAGATAGACTGCTTATATCTCAATAGTCTTTCACAAGGAGGAAGAGAAACCTAAGGGAATTGCTTACATCATAAATTAAACAGAACATACAAAAGAAAAAACTATAGACTTGCACTTCTCCTTATTTTCAGAACTGTTTATCACGATTGGAAGATCACAAAGGCCACAAGCAACCAGCTAAAACATCACAAGCACACAGACATTCTCCTCATGCAACAGATACAGTTCCTGGTTGAACGTAAGCAATGACCACCAATCAAAGTATCAAACTATAAGTACTTTTTACTTCAAAGCAAGAAATCGTACCTCAAGCTGTTCATGCAGACGCTTCTGAACTTCCATCTGTAGTCGCAATGCTTCTGTGATCTCAATTCCCCTGTATCGCAGCCCAATACATCATATTTGAATGAAAACCAGTGCATAAGAATACACGACAATAAGATATAACGGGAAACACAAAATTACATAAATAAAGCCCTTAAAGGTACCACCCATTCTTTGTATTCAGAGAACCATTATTGCCAGCGTCAACATAATAAATGCAAAAAACTCTTACAGCTATCCAGCCTCAGTCACAGAACCCTCAATTTAACTATTTGAATCTCTTCCTTTTCTGCACCTTGTTCTGCACCTTGTTCTTTAACTTGTTTCTCCCTCTCCCTCTCCCTCTCCCTCGCTCCCTCTCGCTCTCCATCTCTTTCCCCCTCCCTCGCTCTATAAATAAAGCACTTGATGCATAATGAAACGGGACATACCACATGCTAAGGTTACGTAAATGCATTTCAGAGATTCTGCATGCAGCATCCACATTGGGAGGCCCCATTTGATGATGAAGCAAGGTAGAAAAGGGG
>MU767450.1:18179-29730 GCA_026770625.1 Nicotiana glauca | reverse complement strand
GGGGGGGGCATTCCATGTTAATGTTCTAAATACTCCAGCAGTAATTGTTTCTTAAAACTGCCCTGTGATTGCAAATGATGAAGATAATGCTGGTAATAGTCAGTCACTTCTTTCGTAAATTAGAGGACAAACAAGCAACCCAAATTGACCAGGTAAAGCATACCCACAAAAGGTGGATAAATCAAGTATGTACTTGATATTGATGTGAATGTTTGTTTTGGTCCAAGGATTGTTAAATAACTCAGCCCAATGCCAACGAAAAGGACACAACATGCGTCCCTCTAATAACAACCAAACCTACGAGCCTATGCCCATCCTAACACATATTAAACCAAACCCACAATGTAGAAAAGATTAAAACCCCAAAATCTAGATCTGAACCAATACCCCAAACCGCAGATCCAGAGCCTGAGATTTCAAGCACTAAAACCAGACATCCCAAATCCAAAAAAAAAAAAAAAAAACTTCAGTTTAATGCATTAATCACAAGGTCAAGCCCAAGAGGAAACCATTTTCCATGACAAACAGTCGGCTCATCGAAGAAGACAGTGACGTCACGAGTTTATCCAAGAAACTTATTGTATTGAAGTACCCCTAAAAGTAGCTCCTTTGCTTTGTAAATAATATGAAAGAGAAGAAAAGTGTTCTAACCACGTAAAAGTTAGTACGATGTTTTTGTTTTTAGTATACTTTTAAAGTAAAGATTTTGAGAAGAAAAAACTTCTTGTATTTATATGTATGTTTACATCCCATGAGCAAGGGAATTTATACAAAGCTCCTAATGTTAATTAAGGAAATAATAAATCTATACAATCAATCCAGCTATCAAATCAAGTCAAATCAAATCAGAATAAAATTAGATCTCTTAAATATAATTAAATCTCTAAAACCATGCTAATCAACACTCCTAAATCAAGTCTCCTTGAATCATGCTAATCAACACTCCCTCTCAAGTTGGTGCAAAGATGTCACACATGACCAACTTGCAGCTCAAAGTATGAAATGTTAGCTTGTTGAGACCTTTGGTAAACACATCAGCTAGCTATTTTTCTGAGGGCACATGAAACAAACTCAAGACACCAGTTGTAACTTTTTCTTTGATGAAGTGTCGATTAATTTTCACATGTTTTGTCCGATCATGCTGGACTGGATTATAAGCTATATTGATAGCAGCTTTATTTCCACAGTACTAGGAAAGTTTTTCTTTTTCAGACAGTCTCACTTCCTGTAGTAGCTTTTGTAGCCAAAGCAGTTCGCAAACACTCTGGGCCATAGCTCTATATTCTGCCTCTGCACTTGATCTAGCAACTACATTTTGCTTCTTGCTTCTCCAAGTAACCAAGTTTCCTCCTAGATCCAGCCCAATCTGCGTCTGTAAAAGCCTCTATTTGGAGGTGATCATGTTTAGAGAAAAGTAGACCTTTCCCTGAAGCAGACTTCAGATACCGCAAAATGTGAAAGACAGCTTGCATATGAGGATCTCGGGGATCATGCATGAACTGACTCACCAGGCTAACTGAATAGGCTATGTCTGGACTAGTGTGAGAGATATAAATGAGTCTTCCAACCAGCCTCTGATATCTCTCTTTATCGACTGATTCTCCAACTCTGCTTTGTAACTTGTGATTGCTTTCAATTGGCGATTCTGCGGGTTTGCAACCTGTCATACTAGTTTCTTTCAAAAGATCCAGAATATACTTCTTTTGAGAAATAAAGATTCCTCTTTTGGATCTAGCAACCTCAATTCCCAAGAAGTACTGCAATTTTCCTAGATCTTTGATCTCAAATTCATGTGCCAACAACTTCTTCAATCGAGACATCTCCTCTTTCACATCTCCTGTCATTACTATGTCATCAACATAAACTATGAGAAGAGTGAGTTTACCCGTTTGATGTCTTATGAAGAGGGTGTGATCAGCATTGCTTTGTTGGTAACTAAAGGAGATCATTGCTTTGCTGAATCTGTCAAACAAAACTCTGGGGGATTGCTTTAGTCCGTATAAGGCTTTCTTCAATCTGCATACCTTTCCTTTACTCTGTGCAGTATCAAATCCAGGAGGAATCTCCATATACACCTCTTCTTCTCTTAAGTCTCCATGAAGAAATACATTCTTTACATCAAACTGTTGCAAGCCCCAATCAAGATTAGTAGCACAAGATAAAAGAATTCTAACAGTATTCATCTTAGCAACAGGGGCAAATGTCTCTTGATAATCCACACCATAAGTCTGAGTGAATCCCTTAGCCACCAATCTTGCTTTGAATCTTTCAATTGAGCCACCGGCTTTGTGCTTCACTGTAAAGACCCATTTGCAACCAACCAACTTCTTGTCTGATGGTGAAGTGATAAATTTCCATGTTTCATATTTTGACAAGGCCTTCATTTCTTCAATCATAGCTTGTTTCCATTTAGGATCTGCAAAAGCTTCCCTCCAATTTTGGGGAATAGACACAGAATAAATAGATAAGGCAAAGACTGTATAGGAGGGAGACGGAATTACAGGAGACAAAATTAGATAAAGGGTGTTTGGTGGTGCAAGATCTGACTCCTTTTCCGAGAGCAATAGGTTCATCTAACTCATTAGGAAATGTAGATAACTCACTAGTAGAAGAAAGTTCAGTTTTGGTAGATTGTATCGGCCCAGCAGAGTGCTTTCGCCGTTGGTGTTCTTTCCGATCTATACGCATCTCACTGCTCCACCGAAAATTCCCTCTGCCCCTACCGTACTCCAACTTGGTAGTTTCCACCGCCTGTCCAGGGTTGAGCCCTGGGATTTGACAGCGGACTTAAAAAGCCACCTACAGACGCTTTACGCCTTCTGCTTTATTTTTCCTTGAGTAAGTTTTCAAATCAGGCCTATCCAAACGCCCAATAGTCTCCCCTTGAATTCTTTTCTACAATTTCACTTTCCCCTGTGACAATGCCATCAAGAGGTCCAGTAATGGAACTAGGTAGAATCACCTTTTCCTCCTTACTGCTCTTCCCCTAAAGAGGTGATGAGGTAATACTGAAATAGGGCTCAGATTCTCAAAAGGTAACATCCGTGCTAACAAAAGATCTCCTAGAGGGAGGATGATAACATTTGTAACCTTTCTGTGTCGGAGAATACCCAATGAAAACACACTTTATAGCTCTTCGATCAAGTTTCCTAGAATTTCTAGTGTGGACAAAGCAAACACACCCAAACACCTTTGGAGGAACAATATATTCATTCTTACTCTTTAAAGTTTCCAAATGACTTTGAAAATTGAGGGGTTTAAGTGGTATTCTATTGATAAGATAGGCAGTTGCTAGAATAGCATCCCCCTAGTAAGGTTTTGGTAAATGCATGGTGAACATAAAAGATCTAGCTACTTCTAACAGATGCCTATTTTTTCTTTCAGCGACCCCATTTTGTGCACTAGTGTAAGGACAACTAGTCTGATGGACTATACCATTGGACTCCAAATAAGCACCAAATCTTTTATCCATGTATTCGCTGCCATTGTCAGTTCTCAAGATTTTTATTTTGGCATCAAACTGAGTACAAATCATCTTATGAAATGACTGAAAAGAAGAAGAAAACTTCACTTTTGGCTTTTAACAAACATACCCAAGCAATCCTAGTGCAGCAATTAATAAAAGTAACAAACCATCGACTATCAGACAAAGAAACAGTTTGGATAGGACCCCATACATCAGAATGAATAGTCATAAATGGAGTTGTGCTTCTATTATCACTCACAGGATAAGAGTTTCCAGTATGCTTGGCATATTCACACGCATCACAGAACAAAGATTCAAATCGAGTCCTTAAAAACAAATCGGGATATAACTTCTTCAAAACAAAGAATGATGGGTGTCCTAACCGTCTATGCCGTTGTATTATTTCTTGGTTGAAATCCGTACTTTGCCCAAAAAAGGCTTGACTAGAGTTTTGAATCCCATCTAATATATACAAGTCTCCTTGAATGTCTCCATATTTCAGCCCATTCAGAAGGAAATCAGAAGGAGTTTGTGTTGCGGACAGTTAACAAGAGAGAGAAAACTCGACCTCTTTGATAAAAAAGGAACCCTAGTGCTGCGAGGGAGATAACTTACCTCAAAAAGGTATCTGATACCATGAAGATTTTGAGAAGAAGAAAATGCTTCTTGTATTATATGTATGTTTACATCCCATGAGTAAGGGAATTTATACAAAGCTCCTAATGCTAATCAAGGAAATAAAATAAATCTATACAATCAATCCAGCTATCAAATCAGAATAAAATCAGATCTCCTAAATATAATCAAATCTCCTGAAATCATACTAATCAACACTTCTAATCAAGTCTCCTTGAATCATGCTAATCAACATAAAACACATATGATAGTAGTCCCTCGTAGAGAAAAATATTCTTTTGTAAGAGCCTCTACCATCTCCACATCTTGTATATCAGGATTCTCATTATATGAATAAATTAATACTTCATAAAAGATATATCGTTGAAGGTTTCTCTTAGGCATAGAATGATACGCATTCAAAGGACGTATTTACCTATCAAACAATATTTCAAAGGATGTAAATAGCTGATTACTAGAGCTCTGGACAGGAACTTGGCAACTTACGTTTTTAAGTCCAGAGATGACAAATCATCAATTGAAGAATGTTTCTTCTCTGAAGACTCTGCAATGAGATCAAAGAAAAGGCCGTCAGCAAGCAAAATCATCAGAAGACGAGAATGGATGGAGAAACTTATTAAGCACAACCTGGAAATAAGAAATGACAAGAGATACACAGGATATTTAGCAGTGAAATAATTATGCTGATTAACCATTAATCCGAAGAGCCAGTGACTCATGTAAAGAAAGACAGCTCGACTTGTTTTACAAAACATTATCAAGTTCATAATACTCTTTTATCCTAAAATATTTGTCACTATTTCCTGTCTGGGATGTCCAACGTAGTGTCGCACTTCCGAATAAGATTTTTTTCATTCAAAAACTAGCCTTCACCACAATATGTCCTTTATAAGACAGGTTTTAGTTCAAGTGGGTAAATATAAGAAAAAACGTGGCTACTTTTTAAAATGAGTGAAAAAGCAAAAGAATGACGGAAAATAAACGATGGATGGAGTAGTACTCTGATATGGGAGGTCATTTTTGACTGAGAAAGAATTGTAAGAATCTGATTTAGATGTATCCAGAATTAGAAATGCTGGTGTAATGCTTCTTTTGCTAATGACATTGATGTATGCTCGAGCTTTTGGAATCCAGCAGACTGTTTTGTGCTGGTCCAGTATCAGTTTGTTATGTTCTTCTTTACTTATCGGAAAAAAGGGATAGGAGTAAAGACGAAAATAAGGCATGCAGTGTAAGTTTGAAAGAAAAGATTTGGCTAGGGAGAGAGAGAGAGGGAGGGAGGGAGGGAGGGAAAAACCCACATAAGAAAAGAGTTTTTTAAACGAGTGAAACTAGGCTACGAGAAGTATACAAAACAAAAGAAAAGTATGATTTCAGAAATCGTGTGCAAAATATTTGGTTTCCCTTAAGTAGTCCCAACACTTTGTAAAGTTTCCGCTGCTATACCTTTCCCACTATATTATCTCATTCAGTTCTTAACACATCTCAAACAATTCCCAACCCAAGCATGGCAAAAATACCACGCATACGAAGATCTCAAACAGAGCACAAGTCCAATTCCTGAGACAGACACAAAACAATGAGAAATTTTTACATACCCTCTGATGCTTCTGGTTTATATCTAGCTGTTCGATATTTCTGCATATCAGTAAAAAAGTTCATAATCATCAGTAAGGAAAAACAACAGGTACATGTCAAAAGGGAACCAGTTTGAGGACAAGAGGTTGCACAAACCTGCAAGTGGCTTTTTACATGATAGATGGTCAAACCTTCAACTTTCATCAATTTTAGCACACCTTTGGGAGTAGCTCCTGCAGTTCAAGTAAGATCCTGAGTCAGACAACAGCGCAGTGTTGTCAAAGGCGCGCTTAAGCCCTGAAGCGAGGCTCAAAACACGTTGAGCTCTTCACCTCGCTTTGTGGGCGCTTTAGTATCGCATCAAAGCTCTAAGTCATACTTTTCCTCGCCAATGAGTGTAATCTTGAAAAAGCGACTTTAAACAATTGATATTTCACTTTATCTTAAATTATTTTCAATTTCTTTGTCCATATATTTGTTATTAATGCTTATAATGATTAGTCTTGGAGACTACATGCATATTTTTACTTTTTCTCCCGTTGCACCTTTTTTCATTAAAGCCCATGCTTTATTTGTGCTTTGCGCTTAAAGCCTCAATGGACCTTAGAGTATTTTTGCGCTTTTCGCCTTTGATAACACTGCAACAGCGTAATACTAAAAATCGATTTATGATGCACAACAAGGAGAGAACTCACTTTCACTTCCACCAAGCTTGTTGACTGCTTCCACAAAGGCTTCATGAAGTTCTGGTGTCCAACGCATGCGTTGCTTTGTTGCAGCACCACTTGCAGGGGATGACACAGGAGCAATAGCTGAATTTTCTACAGCCACAGCTGAGATTTGCTGTGATGTTTGGACTTGCTGCATTGGGAAATTCGAAGGTTGTTTTTCCTCCTGATGTTGCATCTTTGATCACACAACAAACAAAATAAGAAAGGGTCTCCTTTTTTTCTTTCATCATCAATAAGAAGAGTAAGAAGAAGAAAAGCAAATGAATGAGGATTAAAATTCAGCAAAATATAGCTGACTTTCACCTCTGTCTCGGCAAGGCTTGTATCAGCCATGATCTCATTCCAATTAGAAGTCAGAGCATCTTCCTCATTGATTACGAGGTCCGCCCATTCCTGCCAATCACTTTGTTTATTGCTACAAGCTAGCTGACTATTCTGGACAGGAGTATTCATCGAATAGTCAAGGAAATCAGGCAATGGATCTATACACCAGGGTTCATTGTTTTCGTTCAAATATTGGCTAGATGCTGTGGATTGAAGAACTCCAGAATGAGGTAATAGGATTGATGTCTCACTATTTGTTGACTGAGAAATGAAAGGTGCAGGTCCTGAGTGATTTTCTTGGGGTGGAACAGATGAGAAATGAAGATCCGCCGAGAATCCTGACGATGATGAAAACATAAGACCAACAGCCCCACTGTTGGAAGGCAAATGAGAAACAAAAGTTCCAGGATGTTGCTTGAGTTCCTTCTCCGTCGAAGCCTGCTGCGAGTCTGGCAACAAAGGATACTTCTCTCCTAGGACTGTTGGAAGCATAGGGAAAGAAGAAGAAAGTGCCCCTGATGCACCACAATTACTGAGTTGACTTGCAACCACACTTTGAACAGACACGGCAGGACGTGCTTCCATTCGAACTTTATGCAGGAATACCACACACTGCTATATTCACCTCAAATAGTGCCTTTTTAATTTCTTAGTCACCTGCGGCCAGATCCTGCATCACCGGCAGGACATCAGATTCAAAACTCCAAGAACCTCAAAGCCAATACGATGCATACATTGCATTTAGGATTATTAAACACCCACACTGCTCATAACTGGACACAAAATTTGAAAGAATAAAAAGGAAGTAACTATATTAAAGATTTAAGTGGTTAGCAACATCAATAGGCAGTAGCATGGATTATTATGAATGAAAACAACAAGGGTACTACAGCTGAAAAGGAATATACAAGATAAATTTAGAGTCTTGACATATTAAGGATAATTTAGATGGTCAAGCATAGTTTTGTCAATGGAGAAAATTCAGTAAACAGTGCAAGATAGGTACATTCTAAAACCCAACACATGAAAGTTATATTTCAAAATATGACAGCTAACTTACAACCAAGCGCTCGATGATGCAGGACACTGGCACTGCCAAGTAGAACATATGGTACATCTGGAATCTTTTTTCTGACCATAGTAATTCTATGTAATTTAACACTACTATTGCAACCTTGCCCACCGAAGAAACTCATCACAGTCACAATCTTCCGTTGTAGCAATGTTGAATTAAATAAAGCGGAATTGCATCATTACAGCTGCTACACATGGAAGTATTATGCATTTTTCACACTTATCCACATTAGAAATCCCAACAGGATTATTTCATTGATGAGTCAAACAAGAAGAATTATGATTTCTGCCATGAATTCGGAACGAAAGGCATTAGGTTGATATCAAGGCTTTCATTCTCTAGCGTCTATAGTAAGGATTCAACCATGCAAGAACAAAGTTATGAGAGTCGAGATTACTGGCAAAAAAAATCAAGTAATTTAGCACAAAACGTGAGCATAGCTTGTGTTAGAAGAAAAAGGCTCGTATGCCTTTGGTTTCAGTCCAAAAAAAGAATATGACTGAAGTGAGACAGTACCAAACTAGTTTAGCACTGAGTTGGACAATGTTAAACAGCTGTGTAGCACCGTTACGTCTGGATAAGAGATAAGTAAATTTCCAAATGCAAGAAGAACCCACTTGCTAATTAAACCCTGTCTATAAAGGACTGACCTCCTAACAGTCAAAGAATGCGACTAACCTCCTATCTTCATCTTTTTCTTTTGCTCTGACTAGAATCACTAGACATCCTCTATAACCCAAAGCTTCCGCCTTTATCTAAGTACCCCAACCAGATAAACTGAATGCAGAGCTGTAAGAAGTCTAGACTTAGAGTCAATATTGAAGCTTTGTATTCCCAACCAACTTAATCTAAACAAAAATAGGCCACTCGATCAATTAACTATGCCTCAAGCCCAAATTAGTTGGAATGGGCTATATATAAGAATCCTCTAATGTTCATTTTGCTTTACTCGGACTTATTTCATTCTAATATTGGTGAATAAGACAAATTAGGGGTTCTTTAAATTCTAAAATTAGAGTTTCTCTAAAATCTCGCACTTATTCCTAGTTGCTAATGAGATTAAAAATACTCCGAGGGAACTCCTGACCTCATGCAAGTTTTCTATCAACTAAGTTAATTTCAACTAGTTGATATGCCTATATGAAACCTTTGTTTTTTTCCCTATTTGCTCTTAGCTCAGACCGTTTAATTCTGAGAGATGATAGGTTATTCGAGACAATTTCTCCCCCACCCCCACCTCCCCACAAGAGAAATCCAATTAGAATTACAACCCAGATAATCAAAAAAATAAATTAAAAGATAAATTTACAGTCATGAAGCCATGCAAACATAAAACTCACTCCTTTAGGATTATCCACACGAGAAAAGATCATACAAAATAATCTTAAGAAAGTAGAATAAAGAAGGAAGCTAAAAATCAAGGTAAGCCATTTCACATACGAATAACTCAAATTAGAGAAAAATATCAAAATTATTGAAGAAGAAGAAAAGGGTATAACGAATGTTACCTAAAAAAGCAAAAAAGTAATCAATTGAGAATCAAAAAGCTCCATGATTAATCGGAGGTAGACGCCAATCATAGAGCTCATAAACGTATATCAATCACCTGTATACTGTACGCATAAATCCTATGGTGTAGATTAAATCGTAGGTGCGGATTTTGGGGAGGTTTCATCACCGGCGGAATTGAACGGTGAGCGTTGATTTTGGTTGGCTGGCTGCGAATTTTGTATTCTAGTACTACAGTGCTAGTTGCAGAGATTGTTGTCGTGGATGGGTGATTTAGACGCGCTTGAGAAGAGCGCGTAGAAAGATAGTGGGGAATATGAGGAGAAGTTGGTGACTCTCATGTGATGGGTCCCACTTTTGATAAACGCGTGCCCACAGCCCATTGGTTTGTGAGGTGACTGGCTCGTGCGGTGCACGTGTGGTTAAAATCTCCCTTTCGTTATTTGGGATTTTAATAATCTAAAATCATTTTATTTCTTAGAAAAACGATTAGAAAAGGATTTTAATAATTGTGAGTTGAATTCAAGTGTAGTCTTTGAGTGCGTTAAAAGCCCAATTTGGAAGGCCTAAAATGAATCGTTTTGAAGCCTTTTTTCCTTCACTTGCTTAAGCATGAGTGGTTCCAGGAAACTTGGGACACGTGTCAATCACTGAACGGATATTCAATTAAAGTAATATAAATATTTTTTTTTAGGTCCGAGTTGGAAGAATTAATTAGAAACTTGACTCCACGGGTGTCAAATGGATATTTAAAAAACCGATTAAATCGATCAAACCGTACCGAGTCAATTTTTAGGTTTTTTTTAATAAAATCATAGGTTTTTATATAATTTATGACCGTACCGATAATTAGAGTAGGTCTTTAATTTTATAAAAATAAATCGAAAAATCCGTACCGAAGAAATTTACATGTGAAAAATATTTATATACTAAGTTTAAAAATAATTAAGCATTAAATTTTTCTTTGGGACTTGAAATTATGAAAACAGTTACACCCTCCGTTCCAATTTATGTGAATCTGTTTGACTGGGCACGGAGTTTTAAAAAAAATGAAGACTTTTAGAATTTGTGGTCCTAAACAAGTTAAAAAGGGCCCAGATTATTTGTGTGGTTATAAAAGTTTCTCATTAAGGGTAAAATTATAAGTTTAAGCTAAATTTTTCCAAATTTAGAAAGAGAACGGGCCAAAAAGGAAATAGGTTCACATAAACTGGAACGGATAGAGTACAAGCCAACAAGTAACTAAAACTCAAAATTCTAATTCTCAAATCTATTATGTTACTCCTATTGAAACTAAATTATTCTATTGTATTTTCTAGCAAGAGTGCAAGACACGAGATATTCTAACTGTTATGAGTAGCAAACTGTAATGTATCGAATATGTTTCCTTTCGTATGATTTAGATTAAGTTTTTAAAATATTTAATCTTCTAAGATTTTATTATTGAGTCCAAACTTGGTCAATATCTTTCCACTCGTCTGATTTATATCTTCTTTGTCTTTACTTAGTTTTTTACGCTGTTGTAAAATAGTTGATGGGTCTATACTCTGGTTATCTTTCATGTTTTCTTAATTCATCACCGGTTAAACAGTAAAAATTTCTAGAGAGTTTTGCTAAATCCTATAAAAGTACGCATATTATTGCATTCTACTTTTACTAAAGATTTTTGGATGATATTTAAAAAATACAAAAAATTAATCGAACCGTACCAATACCGAAGAGAAACCGACATGATTGGGACGGGTTCGAAAAGTCTTATTTTGGTATACATAATAGAATAACTGAATAATTAGTATGGTACAATTTTTATAAAATAACCGGCCGAATCGACCCATTGACACCCCTACTTGACTCTTCTCTGCTTTACTCTCTTCGTCCCAATTTAACACAGTCATCGAGTTTAAGAAAGAAAGAAAAAATTTTAAAATTTATTATCTAAAATAAGTTATGAATATTTATGTCACTAAAAATCAATTCATTAGGGATAAAACAGGAATTCTAAAGATAAAATATTTTTAAATAAGGAATTGATATTCTTTTTGGGATTGACTTAAAAAGAAAGAGTATCACATAAATTGTAACACAGAGAATAATAGATCATGTGTTTCTGATCATCCAATTTCTCAAAATTATTGTTGTCGCGTGGTTTAAATGTAACAAAAATAAAAAATAATCATTTTACCAAACATAGAAAACTAAAGTTGCTCAAATATATAATTAACATGGACATAA